>MDKI01092323.1:0-46728 GCA_005239505.1 Nicotiana paniculata | reverse complement strand
AAATTTTAAAAATGGTTCTGTCGTTTGGTGAAGAAGGTAAGTATATAATAACAGGTATAGCGCGGTTATTTCATGTGCTATACCTTTTCGTCAGGCGGTGTCAGCATAGCGCAGTTATTACATGCGCTATACATGTATAACGCAGTAATAAATCGCGCTATACATTAACGGCTATAACACCATTAATGTATAGCGCGGTTTATTACCACGTTATATATATATTTTGGTCACTCTTTTTTTTTTACACCTATTAACGCCGCACTTGTCCAAAAACCCAATAATTGGTTCCGGACTCCTACTTTTATGTTGCAACAGAAAGCAAATAGCCGAGTGACTTCTTAAATCATTACCTATTTTTGGTACTGTAGCAGTTTAAACGTAGGGCTTAACCGTTGCCACTTGACTTATTTAATATTTTTTCTATTTTTATTGGTATTAATGATACGATTTCATTCTTCAATGAAACTCTATACTAACACCAGTAGAGAGACATAGCTAAGGTGAATCTAGAAGCCAATATAAAATGCGAAGTAATCCTTGCCAATTACCTAATTTTTATTAAAATCCATGTTGTGTGGGACAATATACGATCAAAAAGATCTCGCCTAAGATACTTAAACTACAAGGATTCTACGCTAAAATACTCTACATTTTACTATGCTAAAAGGCTCTACATTTTACTACGCTAAAAGGATCTACATTTTACTACGCTAATAAATAATCTAAACTAAATATAAACAACAAATACATTTTAATCACATAACATTCAGGAAAATACATATAGAACAGTAAAGATATTAATTAACATTTTTAGTTTTCAATATAACATACTAGTTTCGGAATACTAGTTTCCAATATAACATACTAGTTTCGAAATCAAAACACAAAACGACATGGAAACACGTTCAAGTCAACTAATATGCATTATTATATGAGTTTCGACATAAACTAAATCGTAATACCTCAATTTATGTAAATAGGAAAGTGGAGAAGTTGAATATTTAAGTCCAAAATGAAGAAACCACAACAATATAATGCTTTGCTAGGGTGTGGGACCTACGTTTTTTTTTTTTTTTTTGTGACGGGTGGGACCCACGGTATTTTTTTGGAGGAAAAAAATGAGGGGGGGGGGGGAGACTGCTGTTGGTGGCGGGGGGATTTTAAAAATGGTTCTGTCGTTTGGTGAAGAAGGTGAGTATATAATAACAGGTATAGCGCGGTTATTTCATGCGGTATACCTTTCCGTCAGGCGGTGTCAGCATAGCGCAGTTATTACATGCGCTATACATGTATAACGAGGTAATAAATCGCGCTATACATTAACTGCTATAATACCGTTAATGTATAGCACGATTTATTACCGCGTTATATATATATTTTGATCACTCTTTTTTCTTACACCTATTAACATCACACTTGTCCAAAAACCCAATAATTGGTTCTGGACTCCTACTTTTATGTTGCAACAGAAAGCAAGTAGCCGAGTGACTTCTTAAATCATTATCTATTTTTGGAATTGTAGTAGTTTAAACGTAGGGCTTAACCGCTGCCACTTGACTTATTTAATATTTTTTCTATTTTTATTGGTATTAATGAGACGATTTCATTATTCAGTGGAACTCTATAATAACACAAGTAGAGAGACATAGCTAAGGTGAATCTAGAAGCCAATATAAAATGTGAAGTAATCCTTGACAATTACCTAGTTTTTATTAAAATCCATGATGTATGGGCCAACATCTGATCAAAAGGATCTCGCCTAAGAAATGACGATCGAGAACCGATTAGACCGAGGTCGTGTCTAGAAGCGGATATATCGGCAAAACGAGTAGGTATGGTCGAGGTCGAACACTCGAATCAACCCAAACAACTGATTTAGAGGTAAGATATTTTAAAGGAATATTCCACCAAATATTCTCTGAATTGTTGTACCTTCAGTTAGGCCAGGGAAGTGTCCTATATAAGTAGCAGGAGAGAGAGAGAGAGAGAGAGGAGGGGGCATGTAATATGATACTCCCTCCGGTCCAAAATAAGTGATTTTTTGGTTGTTCTCACACATATTAAGAAATTTACCTTTTAACATTAATTAGCAATGAAATTGACCATATTAATCTTTATTATCTCTTCACATAAATACTCCTAACACATACTCCAATATTATTTACTCCAAGGGCAATGTAGGAAAAAAATAATTAATTCATTCTTGAAATTTGAAAAAATTACTTATTTTGGACCACAAAATAAAGGCCAAAAAATCACTTATGATTGACGTGAGGGAGTATATGATAATCACTTTTTAGCAAAGTTGACGCTCAAGAAACGAAAACATTGTCTTTGCAAGATATTCGACTTGTTGTCGATTCAAAGCGCTTCTTACATCAGATACGAGATCACTTTTGAGATTCCCACGTTTGGTTGGTTTGTATCATTGTCGGAGAGAGAGAATCACCCACTCCATTAAATATTCAGGTGAATCATTCTCTCTATTCATATTTATTGCTATTTATCCCATTTATTGTTCCATATTGTTCTTTCATCATTTCACAATAACGCTATTACACACCCACATTGTATTTAACAACCTTGAATGCGACTTCATATTCCTGACTCATCTTAATTTCAGACCAAGGATTTATTATATTTAACTAGGATTTACCCATTATCTTATTATTTAATTAGTTTAACAAAAAGACTCGAAACTTTTTGGTCAAACAATTTGGCGCTGTCGGTGGGGATTTTCTAGTTAAAATTTTAGTTTCTCCTAGATCTAAAAAAACAACGACAAAACTCTTTTTTTTCCCTTGCTTTCACGAACTAACAATGGAAGACACAGAGAGGAAAGGTTGAAAGCAGTAGCAGGCGTCACTGCTAACCTCCTAAGCACCATCAACGAGGTTAGAAACGACGAGGAGAATGTGACGCCAAGCACCTCACCCAGGCGGAGTGACTCACCCCCCCTCCCTCATGGGAGAGTTACCGCCTCTCATGGGAAGGGAGCCTCGACGTCCACAGCGGAGGAAACACCGCTAGCTATAAAAAAAATTATTGGAGGCATGGTTGACAAGTACTCTAAACAACATACTCGACAAACCCTCTCAAGGGGCGAGTAGGAACACTGCACGAGTCGACATCACAATGACTATCAACGAGCAACACGCCCCTCCCCCAACAGGTATCATTTACACTGTTGATGATGCAGGTAACGACGCCCTCGCTGCTATTCTGAGGAAAATGGAAGAGATGGAGAACGAAAATAAAGCACTCCGCAACCAAATGAGGAAGCACCAAGAGAGGGTTGATAAGATACCAGGCGCTCCAAAACTCCAGCCAAAATGGGACGTCAGTCAGTTCGTAGAACAGCCATACAACGATGAGGCGACACTACATTCCATACCCAAAACCTTCAAAATGCCACCATATTTAAAAATATATGACGACACAACGGACCCTGAAGACCACATCATCTATTACGTCACAACGGTAAAACGCAACGACCTCACCAAAGAACAAGTATTGTCCATACTGCTGAAGAAGTTCGGTGAAACCCTGACCGAGGGGGATCCCTGACATGGTACTCATAATTATCGGCTCGTTCCATAAAGACGTTCGAGGAGATGGCCGATAAGTTCGTTACTGCCCATACTGGGGCCAAGAAAGCAGAAGCCCGGTGAACGACATATTTGCCATTAAACAGTCGCCTGGTGAAGGATTCAGGGATTCCTCGCCCATTTCAACAGAGTAAGAATGAGCCTCCCAAACTTTTTAGAGGGAATGTAAGTAGCAGCTTTCCAGAACGGGTTAAACGAGAGCGGGTTGAGGGCGACTAGAAAACTGTTGAGCAGGATCATGAAATATACCCCCACCACCTAGGAGGAAATACACAATGCTTACTACGCCGAGGTGAGAGCAGATGAGGACGACCTTAACGGACCAATACAGCGGTTGACATCGGTCCAGATGAAGTCGAGGAAAGACCGTCGAAACAACGATCGAAGGGACCATGCAGGTCCACGCCTCAACCGTGAAAGGCATCATCCATACATCAGAGTGGCCATCTTACCACCATTCCGCCATGGTGGCGGCCCATCTAGGCCATATACAGGGACTCACCGGAGCGAAAGAGATATGCCTCCACTGTTAACTGCTCATAATTTTTGTATTTCTCCTTCAGAAATTGTCTACGCCCTAGAGAAGCTCGACCCAAAGGTGACATGGCCGCAAAAAATTAAGTCTGACCCAAATACCAGAAAGTCGAATGCCCTCGGCGAATTTCATCAGGAACGAGGACACAAGATCGAAGACTGTATAGCCTTGAGGCAAGAAGTAGTGAACATGATCCATCAAGGACGCTTGAAAGAGCTGATGAGCGATCGTGGGAGGGCCAATTTCGCCCGAGGGCAAGAATGATACCAGGGACCACCCAAACCACCTTCCCCGGCTTGAGTCATTCAATGATCGTCGGAAGAGACAATGACACATCCATCAACAATGTAAAGTTCATCACCACCCACAAACTCAAGCGGTCTATTACCTACGACCGGTACGACGAACTCAAAGAAAGTATCATATTCGATAAGTCAGATACTTACAGTTTGGTCCTTCCTCATTACTACGCCCTCGTCATTACTTTACGCATATTCGATACTGACGTAAAATGTATTATGGTCGATGATGGGAGCAGTGTGCGCATCATCCATCCTCGAGCTCTCGCCCTAATGAATCTCAAGGAAAAGATAGTGTCGCGTTGAGCCACGCTAACGGTCTTTAACAATGCAGTTGAACGAATGTGTGAAGAAGTCACACTGCCTGTCCTGGTCGGTGGTGTCACGTTGGAGACCATGTTCCAGATCATGGACTGGAATACGACGTACAATGCCATCATAGGCCGACTATGGATACACGTCGTGGAAGCCATCCCTTACAGCTTATACCAATGGAACTCTGAGTGCGCTGACGCCTCAAAGGAACAAAAGGTCTACCTGACCTCGCCCCCGCTGCTAGCCAAGGCAGAACCCGGTGAGCGTCTCCTAATCTACCTGGCCATATCCGACTTGGCGATAAGCGTAGTCTCGATCCGTGAAGACAAAGGTACGCAATCTCCAATCTACTACATTAGCAAAACTTTGGTCGACGCCGAAATGAGGTATCCCCACCTCGAAAAGCTGGCCTTGGCATTAGTCGTAGCTTCATAAAAGCTTAGACTTATTTCCAATGCGATCCGACTTCAGTGGTCGCGAACTTTCTCCTAAGAAACATCCAACATAAACCAGAGTTGTCGAGTAGGTTGGATAAGTAGGCCATCGAGTTGAGCGAGCACCATATGGTATATCAGCCGCGAACAGCGATAAAGTCACAAGTACTTGCCGACTTTGTCGCCGACTTCAGCGCTCAATTAATTCCCGAGGTCGAACGGGAAGCCCCCCGTACTTCCCCTGAGTTACCCAACCTATAGGTTCTGTACACCGATGGTGCCTCCAACACATCAGGATCTGGACTGGGACTCGTACTCGAGGTTCCGACGGGCGAAGTCATCCGCCAGTCCATATGGTGTCCTGATATGACTAACAATGAGGCCAAGTATGAGGCCGTAATTGCAGGAACAAAACTAGATCTCAAATATGGAGCACGACGTGTCATCCTCCGTTGTGACCCACAACTCGTCGTCAATCAAGTCACATGGACCTTCCAAATCAAAGAACAAAGGCTAGAAAAATATCAGGCCAAGATTTGCAAGCTGTTGCCCGAGTTCGATGAATGCCAACTCAACCAGTTACCTCAAGCACAAAACATCTAGGCAGACGGCCTCGCCAAACTGGCAGCGGCTACCATGAACATAAACAGAAAAGAGAACGTGGTCAATATCCTCCAATCGTCAATAGACCAAGTCAAGGTACGAACTATAAACATGAGTTGGGACTGGCACAATCGTACTACCTCATATTTGCAGGACGGAGTGCTCCCCTCTGACAAAAAAGAAGCCAAGAAGCTTCAAATGTAGGCGGCTAGGTACAACATCTTCGACAATGACTTATACAAAATAACGTGCGGTGGTTCCCCTGGATAAATGCCTAGGACCAAACCAAACGAGATGCGTCTTTGAAAAAGTGCACAAAGTCAACTGCAGAGGTCACACCAACAATCGAGCCCTCGTCAGATGCGCTATATGAGCGGGTCGCTACTGGCCCACCATGAAAAATGATGCCGCTGACTTCGTTAGGAAGTGCGAGAAATTACCATAAATACGCCCCCATGATTCACCAAGCGGGCGAACACCTCCACTCATTCACCTCGCCCTGACCTGTCATCAAATAGGCAATGGACATCATCAGACTCCTCCCAGCAGGACGAGGTAATGTACGATTTCTCTTAGTATTAACTAACTATTTTTCCAAGTGGGTAGAAGCAGGTGAATTCTCCCAACGCGATCAAGAGGTTATCACATTCATATGGAGAAAAATCATATGTTCGCTTCGGCATCCCCAAAGAAATTAGTTGCGACAACGGACCTTAGTTCACTGTGAAAAAGACCACCAAGTTCTTCAAAAAATGGAACGTCAAGAGAATACTCTCCACGCCATATCACCCAGCAGGCACGACCAGGCGGAGTCCTCCAACAAATGAATTTAAACATCATGAAAAATAAACTTGAGAACGCCAAGGGACTGTGGCCGGAATTATTTCTAGAAGTGCTATGGGCATACCGCACCACGCCAAAGACAAGCACAGGAGAAAAACCATACTCACTAGTCTATGGGACTAATGAAGTAATACCAGTCGAGGTCGGTGAACCAATCCTAGGGTACTCAAATGAGAGTGGATCAAGAAACGACGAAAGCAGAAGGCATGACCTCGATGAAGCCGAATAGCAGAGAGACATGGCCTACATAAGAATGATAGCTCAAAAACAACAGGCAGAACAATACTACAACAAAAAAATCCAAAGTCAGGCCGCTCAAGGTCGAGGACTATATACTCAAAGCCAAAACACAAGCGAGCAGAGAACCACGGGAAGGCAAACTGGGAACCAATTGGGACGGTCCATATAAAATCACGGCGGAAGCAAGAAAAGGGTCGTTACAACCAGAAACAATGGAGGGAAAACTATTTCCCACCTCAAATACTTCAACTTCCAAGGATAGACGTCCTCCAAGTCGTACTCTTTTTTCCTCGCCTGAGTTTTATCCCAATTGGGTTTTCTCGGGAATGTTTTTAACGAGGCGACGAAGAGGGCGTCTCGAAGTTTAAGTGTTAAGTTCATCGCCCGGACTATCAACTACTTCTCCAGGACGACCGATGAAGGGATTAGATAGACTGGGACTTCTCGAATGTATGTACAAACTAAGCAGAAACATGTAAGACTCTCCAACGAATGTATATACAAAGCAAAAATACAAAAGTACGTTAGTTTCTCATGTCTCGCCAAGTCTATATGTTACGTCAATCTCAGAGCCACACATTCAACCTCGCTCGAATCAACTCACATTCTATCTCATCGAATTACTCAGTCAAACATTCAACCTCGCTCGAATTGACTAATATTCGACCTCGTTTGAATTAATTAATATTCGACCTCGTCGAATGTTTGAGAGCTCGCTCGAATTGACTATTATTCGACCTCTTTCGAATCAACAAACATTCGACCTTGTTCAAATTAATTAACATTCGACCTCGTCGAATTACTCAGTCAAACATTCGACCTCACTCGAATTGACTAATATTCAACCTCGTTCAAATTAATTAACATTCAACCTCATCGAATTGACTAATATTCAACCTTGTTTGAATTAAAAAAACATCCGACCTTGTCGAATAGACTAATATTCGACCTCGTTCGAATTAACAAATATTCGACCTCGTTGAATCGACTAATATTCGACCTCGTTCGAATTAATTAACATTTGACCTCATCGAATCACTCAGTCAAACATTCGATCTCACTCGAGTTGACTAATATTCGGCCTCGTTTGAATTATTAAACATTCGATCTCGTTCGAATTAATTGACGTTCGACCTCGTTTGAACCGACCGAGAGTCAGGGACTCTTACAAAAATTTGAAGAAAATCAAAAAGGTCCAAGAACATACAACAAAAATTCATTCCATTCCAAAGAAAATAAAACATCTTACAAAGGGCCAAAAAGACGCCCCCTCAAAAAGAGAAAGCAAAAAAAAATTTGTGACAAAGGCTAAGTACAAAAAGTATCACACTACACCATCTGCGCCATCGCCACCTTCATCACCCAGCCCACAATTCCTTGGCCATCATCATCGCCACCGTTCTCAGCGGGCCCAGCAGCACCATCTCCACCTTCAGCACCTTCAACGTACCCATCACCATTAGATGCAAACCCATCCACGTCCTCTTCATATTCACCGGTCCTCGGTGTGGCGGGGTCATAACCACAGGCAAGCCAAGCATCGCGCGCCTTCACACGAACATCTTCGAAGGTGGATTTAGGAACCTGCCCCGCCAACATCAAGTTCCTATATATGTCCCGTTGAGCCTCAGTGTGGATCCCCATCTCGTATAAATAGCGAGGAACATCGGGTGCAGCAGAAGCATGAGAGGAGAAAGACTGATCCAACAACCGGGCCTTCTCGGCCTCGAGAGTAACAAATTGATCACTTAGGCTCGAAACATCTCTCAAGCTCGCCAATTCGCTCATCAGGACACGCCTTCCTTAGCACAGCTGTTTCCGCCTCAGTTGCACGCTCAGACCCAAGGATGCGGATAGAATCCTCTAATGTCGTGACCCTCTCCAAAGCCGCTACCGGGGCCTTCTCCGTCCCCTATTACTCGGTCACTTTTTCCACCAACTCAACACTCAGACCAGCAACTCGAATTGCACTTTTTTCAAGCTCTGCCCGCAGGGAAGCCACTTTCGCCTGAAGGTCGATACACTCAGCTACGACCCCCTTGATCACCTCGAGCTCTTCTTCCTTGGCACTAAGCAACACCTCAAGCTCGCTGCATATGCCAATAGATCGCACCAGATCCTTGTTCTTCCAGTCCAACTCATCTCTAAGGGATTGGAAATTTCTGCCTGCTCTAAGTCGCGCACGCATATCGTGGTACTTGTCACGATACCGACGGTACTTCAAAATCATTTTCTGGAAAATAATATTCTATTTTTCCTCCCAACGGGCGCTCTCGATCTCCAAAATGAAAGTCTACAGAAAAAAGGGGAAAAAGGAAAAAGGCAAAAATTAGTAAAGACAGAAAGAAGAAGAAAACGTGAAATGAAGAAATAGCAAGGAAGCTCACTCTCAGAGCCATCCCAGATATGCCTAGTGACAGGTCGGCGTCCATGAGCGCCCGAAGAGTCCTATTCTCGGTGACGGAGCAAAGAGGGGCAAAGGAAGGAACGCGCTCACAGTATCCTCCAACAAATCGCAGTCCAAAGGGATTACGATCGAGCGTGAAGATCCATCTGCTCTCACCTCGACCCATGTATACCCTTCGTCAAATATTCTCACCTCCTCAGGATCGACGTCGGATCCAGATTCATCATCGTCCACGACCACTCCTTTCGCCTTCTCCCCAGCCGAAGAAGAAACGTCGGCTAGCTCTGACGTTGATGGATCACTCCTCGAAATGACCACAGCCGCCTCTTGTCGTTGTTCTCCTTCAGAAGAGACCAACTCCACATCCAAGGGATGCACAGTCTCAGCTCCTAAACCCGCATCATCCCCCGATTCAGCCAGAGCTAACTCAGGTTCACCCCTCACAGGTCCCGCATCCTCGGCTGCTCCATCCTCGAACCCTATCCTTCACCTTTTAAACGGAGCCTCTTCATCCTCGCCCTGCGACGACTCATCCACCAAATGAAACATTGTGGAAGTCAGAACCTCCACTAGGGAATCATCAGCTTGGCGGATAGTTCCACGCGAGGCCGAAGTCTGCAGAGTAACAGTTTCCTGAATAGGATCGCTTACAACCACGGTCAAGATAGGCTCAATCGGAGTACTCGACTGGCGAAAAGCCGAAATAGGAGCCCTCACCCTCCCCGAAGCCCTCCGACCTACCAGCAAAAGAGACTTAAGCAAAAAAAAAGAACAGAAAAGAATAAAGAACAGAACGAAGGACGAAATTATTAAGGAGGAAATGAAACGACTCACCGGTCGAAGGTTTGCGTCCAAACCTCTCATTGAACGACGACCACTCACGAATCCCCACCGTGTGAGGCAAAATCTGGCTCACCCAATCGCGAATGTCGGTAACTAACGAAGGAGAATCCTTCTCGGCTACAGTACGAAAGAGGAGAAAAGAGGGAGAACGATCAGATCATCAAAAAGAAAACAACGAACAACCATTAAATGGAAAAACTTACGAGCATAGTTCCACGCCTGGGGAAAACCGGCAGAGTTGGACACCACGTGCTCCGTACGCACGTAGAAAAATTTGGCCCAAAAGCGGCGATTATTCTTGTCATCCATCTTCACCACCAAGCCCTTGGTCCCATGGTGGAGAAGATGTATCATTATAGCCATTTGAAAACTTGGGACGAAGAGGTGAAGCAGATGACGGAGAGAAATCCCACAATTGGTCAGCTCCGCATACTTGATAAACATGAGGAAAAGCTTGTATATATATGGGGAGAGTTGAGCCGGGCACACACCGTAATAACGACAGAAATTTTCCTCCAAGGAAGAAAGAGGAAGCATGTAACCAATGACAAATGGGTACGCATAGAAAGAACATTACCCTGGACGATGCACCTGCACGATGTCGTTACCATCATGGATGAGTTCAACGTGATTTGGGATCCGCCATTTAGCCCTAAAAGCAACAAGCACCGCAACATTCATCTTAGAAATCACGGGTTCCGGATCATCGTCGGGCAGATTCTTGAAATCTGACCTGGCTTTCCCCAAACGTGGAGTTATCTCATCCATAGTGTGGAAATTCTCATCTTCTGCAATGGCAACTCCTTCTTCATGAGAAGGCATGTTCACATCCAATGCGACAGTATCAGAGGCTCCATGTGGGTTAGAGTAAGCACTAGCCATTTTTTAGGGTTACGTGCGCAAGAAGAAGGCGCAAAGGGGAAAAGTATAACAATGGCGGAAAACGTCGAGGAAAGAAAGATGAAGATGCAAGAAAGTCGAAGAAGAATGGGAGGACTCTTGAGTTTTCACACGCTTAAGAAATGCAACAACTCAAGTGAGAATCTCTCATCCCTATTTATAAGCCTACTAGCACCTTGATCAAGAAAGCCAAACGCCGCCGCATTAATTTCGAAACGGAAGAGGCGCGTGAAACGACGTAACTTATTGGGAACGTACACCATAATGACACATGATGGAATGCCATCATTTCAAACTGACATAACGATTAGATATGAACCCTGAAGCGACACGTCATCTACTCATCATAAAGGGGGCACTCCTCGGCCCAAAATGCTCAGATTTCTCAAATTGCAAACTTGTGAAGTCCGCCCATCGAGCTCGCCCTAAGACAACCCCGACAAGCGGAGGGACTAACTATATGGGCCAAAATCTGATCAAAAGGATCTCGCCTAAGAAATGACGATCGAGAACCGATTAGGCCGAGGTCGTGTCTAGAAGCGGATATATCGGCAAGACGAGTAAGTATGGTCGAGGTCTAACACTCGAATCAATCCAAACAGCTGATTTAGCGGTAAGATATTTTAAAGGAATATTCTCTGAATTGGTGTACCTTCAGTTAGGTTTGGAAAGTGTCCTATATAAATAGCAGGAGAGAGAGAGAGATGGGGCATGTAATATGATATATGATAAGCACTTTTTAGAAAAGTTGACACTCAATGAACGAAAACATTGTCTTTGCAAGAGATTCAATTTGTTGTCGATTGAAAGCGCTTTTTACATCAGATACGAGAACACTTTTGAGATTCCCACGTTTGGTTGATTTGTATCATTGTAAGAGAGAGAATCACCAACCTCATTAAATATTCGGGTGAATCACTCTCTCTGTTTATATTTATTGTCATTTGTCTCATTTATTGTTCCATATTATTCTCTCATCATTTTACAATAATGTTATTACACACCCACGTTGTTGTATTTAACTATGTTGAATGCGGCTTCATATTTGTGGCTCCTCTTAATTTCAGATCTAGAATTTATTATATTTAATTAGAATTTACCTATTATTTTTTCATTTAATTAGTTTAACAAAAAGACTCTAAACCTTTTGGTCAAACACATGTATTTCACGTCAATGTGGTATGTAATACAGTTATTTTAATCAATTTCTATGAGAATTTGAAATTAATTACCAGTACAGAATCAATTTCTTTTTATATCTAATTCTCGATCAAACCTGGCAAGTCCCATCCCTTAGTATTTGCTTGCACTTCAAGCAATTTCCCGTGTTTTGCACAAATGGCCTTTCTTGAAGCCACTAATCTGTAACTCGCTAGAAGATTTTGTAATTTTAAATTCGAAATTTAATTCATTAAATTAATAAGAACACAATTTAAAGAGTGGCCTCAAAAAAGGCCATGTTGTGCAAATAATCCCAAAATTAGGCACCGATGAGTTATCGACCCCCTGAAGCACATTCAATTAAACCTTGATCATATGGGGTCAGAAAAGAAAATTCTCGTGAAAGTTTCATTGAAAACAAGTTCCCTAAAAGAAAGAGTTGTTCAAAAATGAGATTTCTTACAATGAAGAAGTTAAAGTCGAAGCATATAAGATATACATTAAATCGACATAGCCGTCGACTATTCCGTAGCTAGCTACTTCCTACTCGCCATTAATCTTACTAGAAATATTTACAACTTAAATCTACTGTCAAACTTAAGGTAACAAGAAAAAGAAAGAAAAAGGGAGAAAACGACATGAAATAAATTGGAGAAAAGAATCAATAAATGTATACTACAAGAGATGGAGAGCATGCATATATATATATGTATGACAAGGATTTCTGAATCTGCTGCGGCCTCTCCTTAGTTGTTGAGGCCATTGGTTTTTTTACTGGGTCCGGACACCGGTTTCTTCCCTTTAGGAAGCCTATGTAATAGCAAGCTCACACGTTCCCTTCTCAACTTCATTGTAGCTTCAACTTGTTCGTTCAAATTTTTCTCTGAACTTGATATGGGAGACTCATCTAGTAGTTTTACGTTGTCTCCAGTTAAAAGTAGAATATTGTGCGATAATTCGCCGGCTAAAGCGCCCTCAATAAGTGGTCTAGCGCATGAAGATTGGGATATCAAGAGGAAAAACACTAGAATTGCTGTGATTTGGCTGAGCTTGTAGAAGAATTTGGTGTTTCCGGCCATGGTGGGTGTCGCGAAGTAAAAGATGATTCTTTTGCAAGAAACTAAGAGAGAGAGAGAGAGAAATGAGGAAATGAGACTTTAGGGAGTCATAATAAAGTGCTGGGCTTTGAAGAGATTTATACGAAGAAGGAAAGTGGGCAAAAAAATACAGTTGTGCATATTTGAAAAAGTCAGCCAATTTCAGAAGTCGTAGTGTTAGGAATAAGAATTTTGGTGCTAAGTCGACACGCTTTCACATTGCACACGCTATTAAGATGGCAGCGTAACTAGTTTAGTTAAGTTTGATTATTACTACGGATATTAGCTAAAAATAAAGTTTAATTACGGGGTGGTTCTTTCACTATCAAACTAATTATATTCCTCCAATTTACTTATAACTTGTATATTTTGAGTTTTACTTTGAAGGGTAAAATATATTTACGTATTCAATATAATTCGGTCGGCTGTATGCTTCATTTTTCTAAGTTACCATAACTACTTCGTGTAATAACTTTTAAATATTAGCGTAGTCATGTATAAAAAATTTATTACTTTTTTGTGGATGTATTTATTGCGTCATTTTCCTAGAAAGAAGGAAGAAATCCCATCCATTAACCTTATCTAACACGTTGAGTACACACCAACGTTATTGGACGATACAAGTCCGCTGCCATTTTCCGAAAATTGTCATGATAAAAGCAAACAAATTTGGACTTTGAGTAACACAGAACTACTATTCGCCTAATAGTTTGTTTGGTCAAATTTAATTTTTTCCAAATTTGATGTGTTTCATCAAGTTTTTAAGAAAAAAATTGCTTTTGACGAGATGCATAAGCAGTTTTAGATAAGTAGAAAAAAGTAGCTTCTTTCTTAAGCGTTTTTGAGAAAAATATATTTAAAAGCACTTTTTAAAAGTTTGATCAAATACTAATTACTGTTTAGAAGTACTTTTAAATTAATTAGCCAAACACAAACTGCTTCTCACCCAAAGTACTTTTAAAAAAATTACTTTTCAAAGCTGATTTTTCCAGGTTAGCCAAATGGGCTATAAATCTAATCGCTGATAATATCTATTAGTGTGATACGTTTGTATGAATATAATTTTTAGAACGAGAAACTACTTAACTTCATGTTGCAAATAAAATCACATTAAACAACGAACTATAACCCACAATGTATGAAAGAGTAAATGGAAGTATAAAAGGAGTAAAATTAAGGGAGGATTCAATATTTTTAATAATTCAGTGTTTGAAACTTATTCACAATCTAGTAAATTTCATTTATACTTAAGTAAATCCATTAAAAATGCTACAACACTCTTATTAAAAATAAAATCTATTTCTAGAAATAAGACTCAAAATGAAGGTGAGGATCGAAAATTGCTCGGATAAAGCGAAAAACCAGCAGGATTGTACCCAGGAACTTTCCAACAAAGTCGGTGACTGTGATTCTTCTTTTCCCAGATAAGCTTAAATCCAAATTCCCAGTCATTAATGCAGTCTTTTAAGCAAAGCTTAGGACGCACGTCATCCACTACCTAGGCTCACAGCTGTCTTTGCCACATGTATCTTCTTTGGACCGACCACATACAAATGTTTGGATCATGGTACGTAGATATGTAAAATTACTGCTTGCTGTAGAAGCTGTACAAAACATTTTAAGCTCTCAATTCGCCGTAATTTTTTTTTCTTTTTTTAAAAGGAAATTTGAAAATATTATTTGGTTATAAAAGTGATCAGTTTTTGGCAGTTTTTGAAGATGAGTTTTTCAAATTTTAAAATGTGGTTTTTTCAAGTTTTTGAAATTTCTACTCACAAAACTTCAATTTCTTTCAAATAAAATATATGTCGAAACACAATTTCAACTTTCAAAAAATAATTTTCATCTCATCGTTAACAACTTTTTGTTTCAAGTTTCAACCAAATTTATGTCCAAACGCTAGCTAATTTTGATGCCCAAGTTCTCATTCTGTTTTTATAGTATTATTATTGATGGGCTTAAGGTTTTATAGTCTAATGTTTTGATGATCTAACAAACTTTCTGTCTAGAATCAGATAAAAGACCTGATACATGCCTGGTACAATGATTCAACAATGAACTTAAGATAATCTAGGCAGTATGAATTTTGGATTAACAAGAACCAATTTAGGGATCTGATCCCTTGGTGTTTCCCTGACAGAAGTGCAAATCAATTCTACAGCTGGAAAGTAACTGCAAAAAGTGACTGCCTGCATGTGCACGCTACAGTGCAGCAGTCACTTCCCATTGGGAAGAGACTTGTACCAACCAAGAATGGACATCATCCTTGTGATGTCATTGAAGTATATAACAAGGAGTATAGCAACAAAATACTAACTTGAGCATTTAGTGATATTCTCTCAAGCATTCAAGAACTGATCCAGCATTGAAGTCAGAGGTGTGTCAAAAACAAGAAGACAACTCCACTATGGACCAGTTCCATTATGAGTCTATGTGTGTCCTTAGTTGAGTTGTAATCTTGTGTTCTTCTTCATTGTAACTTCTATCTTGCTTTCTTAGAAGCTTTGTTTTAGGAAACTCAAAATCATAAACCCTCTGAGTTTGTGTTGTGACCAGAGCTAGTCATAGGTTGAAGTCTTTGTAACTAAAGAGTGACAAAGTGGCTTGTAGTAAGTGTATTACAAGTTAGTGAGGTTGAAGTCTTTGTAATAAAGTTATTACAAAGTGGCTTATAATAGTATAGTTACAAGTTAGTGAAGCTGAAATCCTACTAGTGTAGGTCGTGGTTTTTGTCCCCTTGAGTTGGGATTTTTCCACGTAAAAATCCTGTGTCTTATTTACATACTAATTTAGTATTCAGCACTGAAGAAACCGATATAAGACCAGGTCTCTATACAGTTGGTGGACTCATATAAACTATCAATTGGTATCAGAGCGGGTACTTTCTAAAAAGTTAACACCTAGAAAGGATCTCAATGGTTGCTCCACCTAACTTTGAGGAAGGACAATCAACCTACAGGCCTCCTAGATCCAATGGTCAGTACTACGGCTGGTGGAAGACTCGTATGCAAGATTTTATAATGGTAGAAGACTCCGAGCTGTGGGACGTCATTTGTGATGGTCCACATGTTCCTATGCAGAAGGTTGGAGAGTCTGGAGTGATAGTGCCGAAAACCTGAAAAGAATACAGCGATATTGACAGAAAAGTTGTTGAGAAGAAATCGTGCCAAGAAGATCTTGGAATGTGGTATAGGACCTGATGAGTACAATTGAATCCCAGCCTGTCAATCTGCCAAAGAGATATGGTAAGCATTGCAAACGGAAAATGAAGGAACTACTTAGGTCAAACTGTCCAAAATTGACATGCTCACAATCGAATATGAGCTTTTCAGGATGAAAGATGATGAGTCTATAAGATATGCATAGAAGATTCACATCTATCATAAATGAGCTTCATTCACTTGGAGAAATTATTCCTAGAAACAATCTTGTGAGGAAGGTTCTCAGTGTTTTACCTAGCTCTTAGGAGAGTAAGGTGAACGCCATCACTGAAGCCAAAGATCTACAAACTCTAACCATGGATGAGCTGATCGAAAATCTGAAGACATACGAGATGAAGAGAAAGACAGTGAAAGAAGAGAGCCAAAGAAGGAGAAGAACTTGGTGTTCAAGGCTGAAAACAATTATTCAAGTGAAGAAGATAGTGACATGGCCTATCTCACTAAAAGGTTTCAAAAGATGGTTCGAAGAAATGGTGGTATACCAAAGAGAGGCAACTCAAGTAAACCAAGGAACTATGATCTCTGTCACAAGTGCGGAAAGCCAGGGCACTTCATCAAAGACTGCCCACTTCTGAAGCAGGATCACTACAAACACAACTCTTACAAATCTGTAAAAAGGAACCCGGTTCCTGACAAACGATTCAGCCGAAAAAATACAGCTGACAATGTTGTGAAGCAAGCTCTTGTTGCATGGGGACTCCTTCAATGAATCAGAAGAGGAACCAGATGCGGGAAACAGTTCCATGATGGCAGTGAAAAATGAAACAAAGGAATATGATTCATTATTTGCATTTATGGCTCAGTCCGATGATGATGAAGATAATGACAATGATGGGGTAAATTTCAGGGATGTTCAGAGAAATCAGAAGTCCTACTCTTCTAAGAAATTGATATCATTAGCGAATGTTCTAATTGATATATATTATAATCTCGTTAATTATAAAGATGCTGAACAATCTAGAGATGATCTGGTGGTCTGTGTGGTTGATTTAAAAGAGACCATAGATAATCTTGAAACAAAAAGGGAAGTTCTAACTGGAAAAATAAATAGTATAGAAAATGAGAGAGATGATTTGATGGTAGTGGTTGTTGACTTGAAGGAGACCATAGAGAACTTTAGCAAAGAAAAGAATACTCTAGTAGAGAAAATTGCAGCTGATGAGCTAGAAAGGGATGACTTTTAGTGGTAATCACAGATCTAGAGGAAACAATTGAGGGATTCAAATCAGAACATAGTCTTGTAAGTACTGAGGAAAGGAAGGAAGTAGCTAGTGAAACACACATCAAGCTTGAAAAGGAATTGAATGATATGAAAATTATTCTGTGTGGTGAACTCGAGAAAAATAGGCAACTTCAAGGTGAATTGGAGAAAGTCAAAATTGATCTTGAGAAATATCTTAAGTATTACAAACCTCACAGAAAGTACGTCATTGTTCCTGATAACTGGCTTTGTACCCACTGTGAGAACAATGGGCACTTCAAAGAAAATTTCCAGGTCAGGGTTCAATCTGTTCAGAAAAATAACGTGTTTGCTGAAAAAATGACTACTAAAGGGGACCAGGTGCCACTCGCAAAAATCGTATCTTGCCTGCGTGGACTAGAAAAGCTCTTATCCACCCTTTTACTAAGTCTAACCCATAATTTATATGCGTAGGGAACAGTGAGAGGAAGAGGACTACAATGGATCATGGACAGTGGATGCTCAAAGCACATGACTGGGAATATCATGGATTTTCTCTCACTGAAAGCCCTTAAAGGAGGGAATGTATCCTTTGGTAATGGAAAAAATTAGTACATTCTCGGTGTCGGAAAGGTTAGAAAGTCTCTTTCACACTCAATTGTGAACGTGTACTATGTGGATGGCCTGAAGTACAGTCTCTTGAGTGTTTCTCAAATTTGTGATAAAGGGGAAAAAATAGAGTTCTTTTCTAAAGTATGCACAGTTACTAATATGATAACTGGCTAAGTGGTCTTAGTAGCTAAAAGATACAAGAACATCTATGTTGCTAATTTTGGATCTCTACAAGCTGGGGATATGAGCTGCCTGAAGGCAGTAGATGATGATGCAGAACTGTGGCATAGGAGATTGGGGTATGCAAGCTTTTCACTTCTGAATAAACTAATACAGAAGAACCTGGTTCGTGGTCTGCCAAATTCCAGGTTCAAGGAGCATAGAGTGTGTGATTCTTGTGCTAAAGGAAAACACGTGAAATCATCTTTTAAGCCAAAGAAGGATGTTAGCACATCAAAACCACTCAAACTCATTCATATGGATTTGTGTGGTCCTATGAGAGTACCAAGCAGAGGTGGAAAGAGATATATTTTTGTGATTGTAGACGACTATTCAAGATTCACTTGGACACTGTTTCTTAGGAAAAAAAATGAGACATTCAAGGTATTTGTGGCCTTTGTCAAGAAAATCCAAGTGAAGATGGAATTGAAAGTAGCTTGCATCAGATCTGACCATGGGACAGAATTCGACAATGCTAAGTTTGATGAGTTTTACAATGAAAAGGGGATTACTCACAACTTCTTGGCTCCAAGAACTCCACATCAAATGGGGTTGTCGAAAGTAAGAACATAACTCTAGAAGACATGGCATGGAAAATGCTCATTGACAGTGGAATTGCCAAAATTTCTAGGCAAAGGCAATAAACACTGCATGCTACTTGGTGAACAGGTGCATGATCAGGCCCCTCTTTAACAAAACCCCTTATGAGATACTCAATGGGAAGAATCCAAAGATAACTCATCTGAGAACCTTTGGATGCAAATGATATGTCCTCAACAACGGGAAGGACCAACTTGGGAAGTTTAATGCAAAAAGTGATGAAGGAATCTTTCTGGGATACTCCTCTCAAAGAAAAGCATACAAAGTCTACAACAAAAGGACATTGTGTGTGTAATAAAGTGTTCGTGTAATATTTAACAAGACACCTTCCTCTAACAAGGAAGGAAACAAGGATGATCAAGACAATGAACCACCATTGGTTCTTGGGGAAATCACTGATGTTTCAAATGGCAAGGTTGATATGATGAGTCTGATGAAGGAGGCAAGTGAAGACAATGTAACATCATCCTCCACTTCTAAAGAGGAATCGGGTACCCCAATCACTACCACTGAAGCTGAGGAAAGAGTTGTAGATGCAGTGCAAAGCACTCCACAGGCAGCAAAATGAGGAGTGCAGGGAAACCCATCTGATTTACCCAATTCCTCTACCAATCAGACTCCAGTCCCAAGTTGGAAACACAAAAACTCTCATACACTTGACAATATAATCACCCCCTTGATTCTGGAGTCCAGACAAGATCAAAAACTAGAAATTCCCTAGCCTTCTTAGCCTTTCTATCCCAAATAGAATCCAAAAATATCAAGGAAGCCTTGAAGGATGCATACTGGATTACAGCTATGCAAGAGGAGTTGCATCAATTTGAAAGAAACAAGGTATGGCACCTGGTACCTAGACCCTCAGGCAAAACCATCATAGGGACCAGGTGGGTATTCAAGAATAAGCTGGATGAACATGGAAATACTACAACGAACAAAGCAAGGCTTGTTGTCCAAGGGTACAATCATGAGGAAGAGATCGATTATGATGAGACTTTTGCTCCAGTTGCTCACATGGAAGCCATTAGGATCCTCATTTCCTTTGCATCACACATGGAATTCACCTTATTTCAAATGGATGTGAAAAGTGTCTTTTTGAATGGTTTTCTTAAGGAAGAGGTCTATGTCAAGCAAACTCCAGGCTTTGAATGTCAAGAACATCCAGAGTATGTATTCAAATTGGATAAGGCACTCTACAGATTGAAACAGGCCCCTCGAGCCTTGTATGAGAGGCTATCCAAGTTTCTCTTGGAAAATGGCTTCACAAAAGGAAAGATTGACAATACATTGTTTCTGAAGTAACGGAGAAGGAACCTTCTCATCGTTCAGGTTTATGTGGATGACATCATATTTGGGGCTACGGCAGATTCACTATGTGAAGAATTTGCTAAACTCATGGGAAGTGAGTTTGAAATGAGCATGATGGGGGAACTGAACTTCTTCCTAGTTCTTCAAGTGAAGCAGTCCACAGAGGGAACGTGTATCAGTCAGCATAAACACATCAAAGAACTCCTGAAGAGGTTTGGTATGGAAGCATAAAAGGTGATTGATACCCCTATTGCTACTACTACTAAGCTGGACATGGATGATTCTGGATCACTTGTAAATCAAATAATGTATCGGGGAATCATTGGATCACTACTCTACCTTACTGCCAACAGTCCAGACATTGTATTTAGTGTGAGATTATGTGCAAGGTTTCAATCAAATCCTAAGGAGTCTCATCTGAAGGCTGCTAAGAGAATTCTGAGATATCTTAAGGGCGCACAACCTGGTTCTGTATTATCCTTCAGGTGACAATTTCAACCTTATTGGTAATGTTGATGCTGATTATGCAAGTTATCTGGTGGACAGGAAAATCACATCTGGAATGGCTAATTTCCTTGGATCATGTCTAATCTCATGGGACACAAGGAAGCAAAACTCAGTAGCTCTCTCAACAGCTGAAGCAGAATATGTTGTTGCAACTTCGTGTTGTGCTCAACTACTAAGGATCAAATAAAAATTAGAAGACTTTGGAGTATACATTGATTGTTTATCGCTTCTATGTGACAACACCAGTGCTCTCAACATGGTAAAGAACCCGATTCAACATAAAAGAACCAAATACATCGATGTCAGACACCATTTTCTTAGAGACAATGTGGAAAAGGGACTTATCTGTATGAGATTTTGCTGCACTGAAGATCAAATTGCGGATATCTTCACCAAAGCTCTAAGCAGGGAACACTTTGAGAGAAATAGGATGGCACTGGGGTTAATTAAACCTAATTGAGAACCTGGTTCTTCTATTATGGCTATGAAAGTGATACTCAGGTAAAATTATCTAAAGTGTTTTCTGACCAAGCCTAACTCACATCTATACCGTTGCAGGTAGACACGTATGATGATTATAGAAGCTAAAGGTACAGTGTTGAACTGCGAAAGAGAGTTGAGAAAATCCTTTTACAAAAACAGGTCAGGAACCCGGTTCCTGTCCCACAGGTTAGTAGTAATGTATTTTTCTCATGCTTCTCTCAAAAGACAACAAAATTAATTAAACTGCCACATTATCCGACTTTTCAGAGCCTGCATATCACGTCTTGTCTCTCAGATCCTTTCACCTCCTCTGCACGTTACGTATTCCCACAAACCCACCGCCATTTCAAAGTTCTTCAGAACTCGTTCCTCTCCCTCCTCATTATTAGCCCTTCCCTCCATAAAACCCTCTCACTCCCAAAGTTCTGAATCATTATCTCTCATTGCATATATGTAGTCTGTTCAGAATAAGGGTGTAAAACGGGTGGGCCGGGCTGGGGAGGGGAAAAAATTGAACCGTCCGGTTTCAGAACCGGGCCGGTTACGGGTTGGGGCTTACCGGGTTTAACGGTTCTGGGTCCATCCGGGTAAAAATTAAACCGTAAGGGTTACGGGTCAAAGGGGCCGGACTAGGCCGGGTTAGCGTTAAATTATTTTTTTAATTTTTTTTTGCATTTGTTATAACTATCGTAAAAATATAAACAAAAAAATAATCTTAAAAAAATAGTGTTTGAATAAAGGATGCAAAGATTTTAAAATTCGTATATTTGAATATATCCTTAAGAATTTAAATTTTAAGATAATAGAAATATAGAATACAATGAAGATGGAAAAAAATTGCACTTATAATAATAAAATTTGCAAGTTTAAACTTTCAAATTAAAGTTTACATTTAATACTTCAATGGACAAAAGCCACCTGGCCGTTGCCAACGGTCCTAAACAACTTTAAAAAAATAAAAATAAAAATAAAAATTTGAAAAACAGTCGTTAAACTGGGTCGGGCCGGGCCGGTTAACCGGTTTTACAGGAAATATTATTGACCGGGTTTGACCGATCTAGATAACCGGTAGAAAAAAATATAAAAGGCCCAACCCCCTTACCCCTTAAACCTATCCCACCTGGTCTCCTTTGTACCGGGCCGGTCTGGGTCCGGTTTCATCCGGTCTGGGCCGGTCCGAAAACGGGTTAACCCGGCCCGTTTGACACCTTTAGTTCAGAACCATCTACCACTTCTCTTACCATGGCCGACGAACAATCGTCTCCTTCTCCTGCCAACAACACCACCACTCCCACATCTACACCTTCCTTAGCATCACCCCCAGAAACCACTCCTCCACTACCCCTGACACCAATGTACTCACACCTGTTTCCTCTTCATCTCTTAACCCCGTTTCTCCTTCTTCAAACCCTGTCTCACTTCCAAGTATTGAAACTTCTGATTCCCCAAATTTTAACCCTACTTCTCCTCTTCCTTCTGATCAAACCAAAGAAAATTTGGAAAGTGCTACTCTTCAGGCGTCAGAGGTTTCTTAGGAAGATCCCGATCAATACCTGTCGCGCCCCCTTTTTCCACTTTTGTGGAGTCCGGGTTTAGACATGCTTTGGGACAACTCATTTTCTTTTGGGAAAGGGGTATGGAAATTGAAGAGTCGCCACCTAACGGATTTAAGGTGCGTTAGGGCACCTAATGCAAGTAACTCATGAAACCGGTTTACATTACCAGAGATTGGGTAAGGGCTTGAAATTACCTTAAGGGGAAGGTGTTAGGCACCCCTCCAGGTCCACAACGGTGGATCCCGACCAAACTCATTTTTAGTGAATTAGTCATTAAGCAAGTAAAGCAATTTAAGCACATATATGGATTACAAAAAAAAGGGAATAAATGGGTCCTAGGTTTATTATCCTATAGGATCACTTCTGTGCAATACCCGGTAAACCTTCCTCAATTAGAGGGGTTACACGTGGCATTAGCGCACAATTCATCATATCCCTTAATACAACATTGCCCTCCCTTTAGTGGTTATGTAAGCGATTCTAATTAAACGCACTATATGCGTGCATTACCCATCCCTTTCTTATGGCTCTGGAGGTGTTTAGGACCTCTAATTAAGGAAGTTCTAGACTCTCCTAAAGTAATTAAAAGGAGAAATCTAAGAGAAAATTTTAAACAAGTAGGACTGTCAGGTAAAGGAACAATAAAGGGGGATCACATTTACCTTCACAAATAAGCAGTCAATTGCACGTCTCAAACAACAGTATTTCAGATACTTTAAGAGTCCTAAAGTAGGATATTTAGGTGAGCATGACAAACAGAATATATGCAGCATCTTGTTAAATCAAAGCAGTGGAGACCTAATCAGTTTGCCTACTGATTTTAGGGGTTGCTGAATCTGGCAGTTCACAAATAATTAAACAAAGCACAGTTTTACCATTTTACAAGAGTTTGATTATCCTACAGGCTTGCCTAGGCGTGGATCTAAGATGTCCTATAAACGGGATATCTAATTGTCAATCAGGGTCATAGTAGACTAATAAACGGTTTTAAACAGGCAGTTCGTTCATTATGTCCTATAGGCATGTTGTCTAGGTGTTGAACATTACAGAACTAACTTTATACATTCATCTCTATAAACATGTTATCTAGCTGTTGGGACTTCTTTTAAACTTACTCTTATAGACATGGTTGTTACTGATTTTATGCGATACAGGCATGGTGTTTAGGCGAGTGCAATAAAAGTCCTAAAGCATGGTTTCTAATGCATATGAGAGAATGATCATGATTTTTAGACAGGGTTAATAGCACCCTAGTGACAGGATTCTTAAGCAGACATGATGTATGCAAAAGTTTAGAAAGCATAAGTTTTAGAAAAAATGGTATGATGCATATGAACATGTTTTCTAATGCACAAATGATCCTAAGATCATGATTCCTAATGCAAGCAAATAGTCATAGTAATCCTAAGAGCATAATTTCTACCTAATTTCCCCACAAAAATTATATGCAAATCCCTCCCTTTTTTTTCTAATATTCCCAGTATCTGTTTACAAGAATTATTATTACAGACCATAAATGAATTACAGAAATAAGTAATGTTATACTATAGGGAGCCTGGATAGGCTCAAAGTGAACTTGGCAAACCAGGCCTTCAAACAGTCCAAAGTACCATATCTCATAATGTCCAATAAAGAGTATCATGGTGTGTCAAAGATCCCAAGGGCTTCAAGGACCCCGGAAAATGCTCACACCAAGACCCTTTAAAAGAGAATTCATTTTTGTGCAGTGTGGAAGGGCGAGCCCCAGTGTGCCAGAGTTCGGAGGAATCTCATGGATTTCTAGGAAGTACACACACTGGAGGGGAAGAATCCTATGTATTCTAGAGTAGGAGTGAGAGTGCTTGAAAGAGTAGGAATAATTTTAAGAAAACATATCAGAAGTGAAACCAATTTAGAAGTGAAAATAGTTTAGAAGTGAAAATAGTTTGGGAGTGGAAATGTTTTAGAAGTGAAAACATATTAGGAGTGAAAACAGCTTAGAAATATTCTAGAAAAGGTTCAACAAACAACAACAAGTAGGAAACACAGTCACAAGGTTTTACACAAAACTCCATATTGCCCAGACTCAACTCAGTTCATTAGTCAAACTTAGGTGAGCATATAGCATGCTGAGAACAAACAATTACACAAAAAGGGAGCAGGGGTTGGGAATACAAGAATCCTGAATCAAGAACACATAGAAATAGGGTGTTAGTGAAGCATGCTAGCCAGTAGAAGCATAGGGCAGGCAGGGGTATAATATTTACTAGGACATGCTGAGTTAGGGTTTTAAACAAGGAACACCTAAGTTCATCAGTCATACATAACTATGGAAGTAAGCATACTGATTCAAGCAATAGACAGGGAAACATAGAAGTTTAATGTAAGAGCAGTCATGCTAATCAATTCACAGAGAGGACAGGGTTTTAATTACACAAAATTGATCATACCAATTGAATTCCATTAGACAGAAAAATAGGAGTCTGAGACACCAAAGTAAGCATGATGGCTTAAGGCAATAGACAGGGAAGACAAGCAATGAACACAAGTAGCAGAGAGAGAGATGAGAGTGATGTTTTGTGTGTGTGTATGTTTGAACTGTTGTTCATGTGTGTTGAAGAATCAGTAATGAGAGTATATACAACACTTACTAAGGTAAACAAATAAGGCAAGAATAATTAAGATTTTATAAATAGGGTAACCCAAATAAATCAACCAATTAATTGGGGGAATTTAATCCATAAATCATATGAAAGATCTAGGAAAGACCCCTTAGGATATGAGAGTCAATTAACGGTACAAAATTAGGGCATAAATAAGGCAGTAAATCAGTCCTATACCATATAGGAGTCAATCAAGCCCCTTAAGTCAGATTGATAATCCAAATAAGACAAGTATTATTAATAAAAGTCACAAATAAGGAAATAGGTAAGAATCCCAGAAAATACTGATTTTAACAGGAAAGAATCGTTCGAAACCTAAATAGAATCAGTCAATGTAACTGATTCACAGAATTAAACATAATAACGGGAAAAAATAGAAGAAATCAATGTCACAAACAAAAACAGTTAGGGTTTAGGCATACGTACGAAAATCAATCGAACATGTAAAGAAACAATTAGATTAAACACTTGAAAGTCTTTTTGAAGAGACTCAGGATGAACCCTAATTTCAGAAAAAGTAAATGGAATCGAAATGGTTAACCAAAACGGAAGATTTTTAAGGGAAAGTACCAAATAACACTCGAATCGTTTCAGATTTACAAAGATCTGAACAGATTCAAGTAGTCGTAGAACTAGGGTTTTCCAAAAAAAATAGAGATGAGAGAAACTTGGTCAAAAGCCATAGATTCGAACTAAATATAGGAGGAAATCAGTACTCACAAACGAGAATGGCCCTAGACAGGCCAGTAAACAAGTTTCAGGCAAGAACAAGTTGAATCTCCATGAGATTTTCTCAAGGATCCATGTAATCGAACAACTAGGAAGCATAAACGGTTGGTAATGGTCGGAGAATACTCAGAATCTCCATAGATAGGAGCTTTTCGCCGGTGACGGAGATTAGGGTTAGGGATAGGTCGAGAGAGAGTTGGAGAGGTTAGGGAAACCAATGACGGCGGAATGAGAGAATGAGGGGGGCTAGGGTTGGTTTAGAGATTAATATGGTAAGGTTTAATGTAGACCGTTGATCTAAAAGATCAACGACCACGATTTGATGGGGGTTTGGGTCGGGTAGGTGCAGATTGGGATTAAGGTGAATTGGGCTGGTTTTATTAAGGGGTTTGGGCTGGTAAAGGGTTAGGTCCGAAAAGTTAAAGAAATTAAAATTAATTGATAAAAATAATTTACAAAAATAATTAATAGATTATAAAAATGGTTTTCATGCATAGAAATATTTTAAAATAATTACTCAATATTTTAAAAATGCAACAAGCTATTTTCTGATAAAGTAATGTAATAATGCATAGATGGGCTATAATTGCAAAGTTATTGCAATTGTAACCCAAAAACGTAAATGTGACCATTTGTGAAATAATTAGGCTTTGTGTTAATATTAATAGCAAAAGTAAATCGTAAAATTGTTATAAAATTATTTGTGGTGCAGTTAATGATTATTTATATAATAAAATACAGGGATAAATTAATTAGAAATCCTCAAAAATGCAAAAATTATGGGAAAATATTATTGATGCTAATGCATGGTTTTGGAAGTATATATGCCTTTTGAAAATATTATAGGAAAAAATTTGGTATCAACAATACCTGAACTCCTCCGTCCTGGACTCAGTGGCTCTCATGAAGTCCCCAAAAAAGGAAGTAGCAGAAATATCATGGCTATTGCTGCTGAAAGCCTTACAAGTGAAGGACCCTCTCTTCTGCCTAAATCTCAGGGGGAAGAAACTACATTTTTGGGGGATGAAGGAACCATGGTACTCTTTGAATCTCCAGTTCATAAAAGAATCTCTGAAAAACCTGATGAAGAATCTATGTCTCCTCCTAAGGAACCAAGTCAGGAACCTAGTTTCTCCACTAAGCCATTGGAGTCCATTCCACCTATTGCAGTACCATTTGATGAGGATGATGAGGATGAAATGGTTCTTAGTGCCCGTTTTAAAATACGAAAGCCATCAGTCACTCCTGAGTCTTCTTCCATCGACCAACTACCAGGTTGCAGAAGAAAGAGGCTTTTGAGTCTGCTTTGCAAAAGAGTAAGAGGAGCCATAGGAAAAGAGGAAAAGATTGATGAAGTAGGGAGAAGTTGTGGTTGATAAAAACATTCCAGTGGTTGAGGTTGATGACGATGCCTTAGAGGAACCTATTTCTTTAGTGAAAAGGTCTATGAAGTTACAAAAGTTTGTGGTTGGTGCTTCCAAGGAAGCCATTGAAAAACAAAGTGAAACATGTGGGAAGAGTGGTGGTAAATCTAAGAAGGCTGTGGTTGAGGAAGCTCTGTCTGAAGGTGATACTTTGGTTGCTGCGAGTGGAAAGGGAAAGTCTGATGAGAAGTATAGAAAACAAAAGCGAGAAACTGTGGGAGGACCTGGTTCAATGAAGACCATAACAAGTGACAGTGGACTTGGGCAGGAGAGATTGAGAACTCATAAAGTATTGTGGAGTCGCATGTTTGACCCAGAAATCTCGGAGATAGTAAGAATGAGACAAGTTTTGGAGATGGTGGAATTCCAGCAATGGGGTCATTTGTTTATGGAGGATGTGCCTAAGTCATATGAAGAGGAGGTGCAAAACTTCTATACAACTCTCTTCGTTGTTGGAGGGGATCATATTTGCGTGCTAGTAAATGGAGCTGACATTGTGATGGACGCTTCTGTGTTAGGGAACATTCTTCGAATTTCGTATGAAGGGATGACCTCAACCAAGGGTGCTTGTGGAGCTAAATTTAGGAGAGATATTGTGAAAGAGAAAGCTATCCAGCAGAGGGAACGAGTGCATAAGAAGGCATTACTGCCGGTGTATCAGCTCCTCTTTGAATTGGTCAACAAGGTTCGTTTACCCCGTGCTGAGAGGAGGTCTATAGCTTCCAAGTCTGATCTGGTCTTGATGGAGGCTCTTGATTAGTTCACACCCATAAATCTGCCATCAATTATGATAGAAAACATGCAAAAGGTGGCGAACTTTCAAAATGGAAATCATGAGCTTCCATACGGATTTCTCCTCACTCGGGTATTCCAGTTCTACAAGGTACCTCTGGACAATCCAAAAGTAGTAACCCGCAAGCAAACCTTCTCCAAAACAACTATGGAAGAATGTGAGTGCATAGAAAAGGTTGAGGGAAGCATTTCGACGATATATCAGCTAATAAATGCTCAGAATGCCGCTACTGAAGAAATCAGAAGGTTGAAGGCTAGGAATGCCATGCTGGAAACTCAGCTAAGTCAAGTTGTTGGAGCACCTGGGGCTGTAAATTCTTCCAATAAATAAGTTGCTCGCTTGACTAAGGAAAATGTTGAGCTTAGGCAACAGGTGGAGAACCTGCGGGAGAAACTGCTTGAGGAACAAATGTCTGTCAATGCCCGCATGGACCTTTTTCTCAAAACTATTGTTGCCTCCTCCTCCAACCCTCTCTCTTCTAGTGCCCCCTAGGATCCTATCAGTGACCAGTTATCTTGTGTTTGATGTTTGTGGCTATTGTTTTCTTTTTTCTTTTCTTTGTGATGGTATGTTGGATCTCACTGTTGCTTCTCCTGTTGAATCAGTCCAAGTTAGTCCATTTTGTCATAGCAAAAACTTATGTGGTTTAAAAATTATTATCAATGAAACAACTCCTCTTTTGCTAGTACAACGCTTGTTTTCCTTTTTGATTCTCTTTTCTATCATGTTGTGTGTACACATGGGGCATGAGTTAGCTGTGTTAGACTTCTTTATGCTTCTTTACCTGATTGTCTATTTTTAATGATGCTAAAAGGGGGAATGGTTAACTTGAAATTGAAGCAGGTGATTAAGGGGGAAGCATAGAGTCAGGGGGAACATATGAGGTTACTGGTACTCTATCTGGTTAAGTTAAGCTCTATAAACAGTCATCAATTTTAAAAGTTTGTCATCATCGAAAAGGGGGAAATTGATGGGCTTAAGGTTTTATAGTCTAATGTTTTGATGATCTAACAAACTTTCTGTCTAGAACCAGATAAAGGATCTGATGCATGCTTGGTACAATGATTCAACAATGAACTTAAGATAACCTGGGCAGTATGAACTTAGGATTAACAAAACCAATTTAGGGACCTGATCCCTTGGTGTTTTCCTGACAAAAGTGGAAAGTCAATTCTACAGCTGGAAAGAAACTGCAGAAAGTAACTGCCTGCAACTGTGCACGCTACAGTGCAGACAGTGCAGCAGTCACTTCCCATTGGGAAGAGGCTTGTACCAACCAATAATGGACATCATCCTTGTGATGTCATTGAAGTATATAACAAGGAGTATAGCAACAAAATACTAACTTGAGCATTTAGTGATATTCTCTCAAGCATTCAAGAACTGATCCATCATTGAAGTCACAAGTGTGTCAAGAACAAGAAGACAACTCCACTACGGACCAGTTCCATTATGAGTCTATGTGTGTCCTTAGTTGAGTTATAATCTTGTGTTGTTCTTCTTTATAACTCCTATCTTGCTTTCTTAGAACCTTTGTTTTAGGAAACTCAAAATTATAAACCCTGTGAGTTTGTGTTGTGACTAGAGGTAGTCATAAGCTGAAGTCTTTGTAACTAGAGAGTGACAAAGTGGCTTGTAGTAAGTGTATTACAAGTTAGTGAGGTTGAAGTCTTTGTAATAAAGTTATTACAAAGTGGCTTGTAATAGTATAGTTACAAGTTAGTGAAGTTAAAATCCTACTAGTGTAGGTCGTGGTTTTTGTCCCCTTGAGTTGGGATTTTTCCACGTAAAAATCCTGTGTCTTATTTACATACTGTTTTAGTAGTAAGCACTGAGGGAACAAATATAAGACCAGGTCTCTATACAGTTGGTGGACTCATATAAACTATCAATTATATATGAGTTTCTTTTTTTTTTCCTTTGATACATAAATTATCTAAATTTACTCATAAGATGGCTCACAAACACTAGAGAGTTTATAACCAGTATGTGTTCCTATATGATAATTAGGTGTTATAATAATTGGCCGGGAGCCTAGAAAGTCAGTTTAGACACAACAAATCATCGACCAAAGATGCTAAGAGAAGCTAATTTCCTCGTTAAAAATTTAAAATTAATATCTCATTTCTGAAAAATAAAATCTATCCGGCATACACTGAAATTAAAGATAAAACTAACAAAAAAATGAATTGTATGAGAGTAAAAATTCTGTTTAGGTTGGAAACGGTCATGAAAACAACAAAGAGCCAAATATAGCACATTAAATTAAACGAGCCACTTTCAAAGTGCTAAAGTAAGCATTTCTTTTTCAAACAATCAAAATGCTTATTAACTTTTCCTTTTTGTCTTTGCAAAGTTTTTCGAAAGAAAATTATAACCAAATAAAGGAAAGGAAAAGTAAGCAGCATGAGCGGGAATAAAATTGACTCACCTACTCTCATTTAATATTCCAGTGCTTCAGTCCTTTGGACTGGTTTACTCTGCTAGAAATTTTGACTTTAATGACGTCATTGCTTCGCTCTTGCACATGTAGAAGGAGTTGCTACATATTTCTTATATTTTTCGACCTATTTTCTGATTTTTATTTTTTTTTGGTCACAGAATTTAAAAAATGAAGAATAGTCAACCATAGTTAAGGCATTGTTTAGCACGTCTAGCAAGTTTTGTAATATTCCAAGTTGGAACCTAGATTCACAGCTTGCACATTGCAAGTTATGGTTAGATTTCTATGGTGTGCGCGTCATCTAAATCCTTCAGTTATCCTGCTTGAGTTTTTTAACTTCAATTATATCAATATCAACCCATATTCCACAATATTATTATTATATCTTCTAAAGGAAATCCAAAACTACAAGGAACAGCATTTGACTGAACAACTTTAATTTGATACAAATAAAATAATGATCGAGCAACGAATCTGTTAACTTGAGCTAGATCGAGAGATTGAAACACTTTACGACACATGTAACAACAATTTTCATGGATCAAATTGGAAAAATCTAGAGAGAGAAAGAATGAGCTGGGTACAGTTAGGAAAAAAGTCGATTATGTTCAAGAGTGTATCTGATTTCCAGATTCACTGTACTATATAACAACCCAATTTATTTATACAATTAACTAACCCAAACTTTCTTCAATTACACTTTGACCCCTGACTCTCAATACTCCCCCTCAAGCTGGAGTGTTAAAGACATCAAGCACTCCAAGCTTGAAGAGTAGTAACTGGTGTTGTACTGTTTCTAAGCCCTTGGTCATCAAGTCAGCTAATTGTTGCTTGGATGGAATGTAGTTGGTAGTGATCAATCCTGTCTTGATTTTTTCTCTCACAAAATGACAATCGATCTCTACATGCTTTGTCCTCTCACGAAAAATAGGATTTGCTTTTATTTGAATCGCAACTTTGCTATCACAATGTAGATGTACTAGCTTCTTCACTTTCCAATAATCCTGTCACCCAAATGATTTCTGCAGCTACAACTTCCATTCTCCTATATTTTTCTTTTGTCGAGCTCCTACTGACTGTTTATTGTTTCTTAGATTTTCAAAACAACAATGAGTCTCCCAACTTCACAACATAGTCTGTGATTGATCTCCTAGTATTAGAGCAAGCAGTCCAGTCAGAGTCACAGTAAATTGTGAGTGTTTCTCCTTTCTTCAAGAATACACCAAGGCCTGGTGAACCTTTGATGTATCTTAATCCTCATTGTTGCATTCAAATGAGACTGTTTTGGCTTTTGCATAAATTGGCTCAAAACCTGCATTGCAAAGCATAAGTCTGGTCGTGTGCAGCAAGTTCGCTATTAGTTTCTAATAAGCTACTATGTCTTCCAACTCTGGATCTTCAGTGGTTCCCATATGCTTATCTAGTCTACAATTGTTAGCTTGTGATTGAGTTCCATTAGTGTGGAAACATGTTTACAACCACTAAGCCTTACCTCAAAGATCAACTCCAAAGCATATTTTCTCTAATTAAGAATTGTTCCTTCTTTTGACCACATCACTTCTATACATAAAAATACCTCAGTTCTCCTAAGTCCTTCATCTTGAAGTTACCATGCAAGGAATCATTTGCCGCGTGTATCATATCAACATTACTACCTATGATTAATAAGTCATCCACATACACTAGAATGACTACAATATTAGCTCATCTTTTCTTAGTAAAAAAAGAATGGTCATATGGACTTTGTACATATCCAGCTTGCACAAGAGCAGTAATTAGTTTTATGTTCCACTGTATAGAAGCCTGTTTGAGTCCATATAAGTATTTCAACAACCTGCAGACCTTGTACTCCCCCTGTTGTTGGAAACCCTGAGGCATATCCATGTAGACTTCTTCCTCCAAGTCATCTTAGAGGAATACATTATTAACATCCATCTGAAATAATGGCAAGTCATTTGGTGCTGCTACTGCAATGATTGTCCTAACTGCAACCATTTTTTCCACAGGTGAGAAAGTTTCATAGTAGTCGAGCCCTTTCTGTTGAGTGTATCCCTTGGTTGCTAACCTTGCTTTGAATCTATCAACCTCTCCATTTTCCTTGTATTTAATCTTGTACACCCATTTTGACCCTACTGTTTGCTAACCTGGTGGTAAGAATACCACCTCCCAAGTCTGATTATCCTCAAGAACTTTAACCTCTTGCTTCATTGCCTCAATCCAATTCCTCTCAGTTGCAGCTTCCTTGAAGCTTCTAGGTTCAGTGAGAACTGAGAAAGCTTGTAGATAAGACTGATATGGGGTAGACAAATGTGAATAGCCAACATGGTTGGATATAGGATATTTGTGACCTGTTGATCCTTTTGTAGGATTCACATAATCCTTCATTCAAATGGGAGGACATATCTTCCTCTCAGGCCTGTTGGTGGTGCATTGGGGAACACCATCTTGTGGCATAACTGCTGGTGCAGGATGCTCATTAGTTTAAGTAACTACTGGCTCAGGTTGCTCGCTAGCTTCATCAGTTGATTCAATAACATCTGGCATATGATGATCATGTAATGGAGCATCCACAATGTCAATCTCAACATTATCTTCAGGGAGGGAGACATCTGCAGGAGGTGCTAGAGATGTGGGTTGATCATGAGGATTAGTGTCAACATTGTCATAGGGATCAGATATTATGAGCTGAGTTATTTGCTGAAGAAATGGATCACCTTGTTCAACAGTTGCCATTTTCAAAGGGAAGCAATCTTCTCTGAACTGAACAACTCTACTAACAAAAAAGGATTGTCTCTCCATATCATATAACTTGTATCCATTCTGAGTTTCAGCATAACCTGTAAAGACTGTCTTCCTTGCTATTGGTGCAAACTTGTCTCCTTTAGACAGATTGCTTGCCATATAATAATTCAAAAGGTGTTTCTCCTGCCAATATTGGTGAAGGTATTCTGTTTATCAAATATACAACAGTCTTCACACAGTCACCCCAAAATTTGATAAGAACCCCACTTTAAAACTTTAGTGCCCTAGCTACTTCCAAGATGTGTCTGTGCTTCCTTTCTACCACCCTATTTTGTTGAGGTGTATAAGGACAACTACTTTGGTGTAAAATACCAAGAGATGACAACAATTCATTACACTGTGCATTGAATAACTCAGTCTCATTATCAAATCTTACAATCTTAACACACACACCAAATCGATCTGAATTAAAGATAGAAAATTCTTCAACACAACACAAACTTCACATTTTGATTGAATCAAACAGGCCCAAGTGTATCATCTGAAATAATTAACAACTGTAACAAAATACCTTTTCCTATCATAAGTTGGTACTTTATAGGTTCCTCAAACATCTAGGCGAACAAGTTCAAAAATAGTAATGGACTTAGAATTTCTAACAAGAAATGGCAATCTACATTGTTTAGCTAAAGGACATATACTGCAATATTCTAATTGCCTAGTGTTTATTCTGTCTTGTAGAGATGAAATGTGTTGCATAGCTTTCAGTGAAGCATGACCTATCCTGAAGTGCCAAAGTTCACTCTCTGTGTGTTCTTTTGATACTGATCCAGCTGCTAGTGTTGCACCCCTTTCCTTCAGCATATACAAACCTCCAGACTTCTTACCAATCCCCAATACCTTACCATCGTAAAGCTCCTGTAATAAACAGAAGTCAGAATAATATCGAACAAAGTATCTAAGGTCCTCTGTTAACTTTGTTACAGATAATAGATTAAACTTAAAATCTGGAACATACAAGACATCTTTAATACATTGATCTCCTAAAATCACTGCATCCCATGTGTGTGTTATCTCATCTCTACTTCGTGTTGGTAATTGCACGCCATTTCCTTCCTTTGTCTCTAATTTTTTTGTATTGTTTAAAACCTCTTTATTGAAAGTAATGTGATGTCTTGCTCCAGAGTATACTATCCACTTTCTTAAAGAAGCACTGGATAATAAAGCAACAATACCTGTCACATTGATAGAACTCTCTCCACTGAATGGTTTGTTTAGCAATCCCACCAGTTATTTATATTGTTGTTCTGTTAGGAAGTGTCCTTGTGGAAGGCTTCCACCACTGTTGCTTTCTTCTACAGCTACATTGTTGACATAGGTTCTTCATCTTGTTCCTGTTGGTTTCGTTTTACTCTTGAAATCAGTTGGATATCCAACAATTTTATAACAGTTTTCCTTTAGGTGTCCGTTGTACCCACAATGCTCACAGACTAGCCCTGCTTTCTTAGGCTTGAAGCCTTGGTTCCTCCCTGCTAGCATAGTTAATGATGGGTTTAAAGTCTCTTAGTCTTATATTTTGATGATCTAACAAATTTTCTGCTAAGAACCAGATAAAAGACCTGATGCATGCCTGGTACAATCATTCAACAATAGACTCAAAGTAATTTGGACAGTGTACTTTGTGGATCCACAAGAAACAGTTTCGGGACCTGATCCCTTGATTTTTCCCTAGAAGAAGTACAATTCAACTCTACAACTATAAAGCAGCTGCAGAAAGTGACTTCCTGCAACTGTGCACGCTACAGTGCAGAAACAATGCAGCAGTCACTTCCCATTGGAGCAAGCGTGTACCAACTATGAGGACATCATCCTTGGGATGTCTTGAAGATATAACAGCATGGTGCAAGGCAAATAAGATATTCACTTGGGCATTTACTCAATATACTCTCAAGCATTGAAGAGCTGATCTTGCATTGAAGTCTCAAGTGTCAAGAACAAGAAGACAACTCCACTACGGACCAGTTCCAATACGAGTCTAGATGTGTCCTTAGTTGAGTTGTAATCTTGTATTTTGTTCTCTACTATAACTCCTATCTTGCTTTCTTAGAAGCCTTATTTTAGGAAACCTAAATCATAAACCATCTGTGTTTATGTTGTGAGTAGAGTTAGTCACAAGTTGTAAAGTCTTCGTAACTAGTGAGTGAAAAAGTGCCTTGTGATAAGTTTATTACAAGTTAGTGTGAGTAAAGTCTTTGTAATAGAGTCACTACAAAGTGATTTGTAACAGTGAAACTACAAGTTAGTGAAGTTGAAATCCTACCAGCGTAGGTCCTGGTTTTGTCCCCTTGATTTGGGATTTTTCCACGTAAAAATCATGTCTCGTTTACATACTGTTTCAAGCTTTTAGCACTGAGGGAACTGGCATAGGACCAGGTTTCCACACATTGGTGACTCATATAAACTATCAGTTAAGGGTTCTCTATTTGCATCACCAACACCCAAGGATCTTTGACTCTCTTCCTGTGTTACTATGGCATCTGCCTCATTTACAGTAACTACAAGTCTTCTTAGCAGTATATTACTCCTCACATTACCATAGCTTTCATTTAATCCCACTAAAAATTATAGTAACCTCTGATTAGCTAGATGTTCTATGTATGGCCTAGCTTCTTCACAATCACATGTAGACAAAGGAACTAATACATCTAGCTCACTCCATAGGTCATTCATCTTCGAGTAGTAAGTAGTTACATAATTTGTACCTTGTTTCAAAGTGGAAATTTAGGTCCATAGATGATATATTCTAGTCAAACTGCATCTATCAAACCTTTCCTTGAAATCACTCCATACTTTCCTCGCACTAGACGCAAACATTATGTTGGTCATCAACTCAGCTACGACAGTACTACCAATCCATGAAAGTACAATCGCGTTGCACTTCTCCTATTTTTCTGCGAGTTCACCTCTGAACATAGTTTTACACAGGTTCCATCAACGAATCCAAGCTTACTTTTGCCCAAAAGAGCTAGATTCATTTCCCTACTCTACAAGGCGTAATTCTCTGGCCCTATGAGTTTGATTGGGACTAAAACTAGTCATGGTGCATGTGCCGCTTGAAGAAATACTTGATGATTGTGTTCGAGTGCAGATACCTCATTTCATGCCATCGTGATTGAGTAAAAACTATTCGATTTCGTCAAAGCTCACTTCAATGGCCGCCGGAAGTTGCGTCGGAGCCCTAATCTCATAATCGCTGCTCTAATACCATGTTAACTTGAGCTAGATCGAGTAATTGAAACACTTCATGACACATGCAACAACAATTTCCATTGATCAAATTGGAAGAATCTAGAGAGAGAAAGAATGAGCTGGGTACAGTTAGGAAGAAAGCCGGTTGCATTCAAGAGTGTAACTGATTTCCAGATTCACTGCACTATATAACAACCCAATTTACTTATACAATTAACTACCCCAAACTTTGTTCAATTACACTTTGACCCCTGACTCTCAATAGGATCACTTTTTATACTTGTTAGAAATTTTTACAAATTCATCACAAAAACATTACATGTTGTAGAAGTAAAAGAACTAAAGTCATGTACTAATAATCCACTCTAGCATCCCTTTTTCTTTCCTAATGATTTTCTCTATGTTAGATAAACTGTCATTAACAAGTTCGAAGTTGGCATTTCAGTAACTCCATCTCAAAATCGCTTTATTCGTAAATTGTGTCCTTCTATTCACAGTTTTGTAGAGATTACCGATGGAGTTGTTAGAATTTCTTAAAATAATTATAGGGTCGTACTTTTGAAAAAAATAAAGTTGATTTTTTGGAAAATATATAGAATTCTCTAGAATATCCTAGTGTAGTATCCTTGATAATTATCTAGTATATATATCTAGATATTCTAGAATGTTGTCAAAAGATAAGGTTGCTAGAATCTTCTTTGTACATTATCTAGAACCATATCTAGAATCATCTATAGGCTAGTATAAATAGGGGTGTCTTGTTCATTTGTAACCAAGAAAAATTCAAGAAAGTCTTCTTCAATAACAAAATTCTTCTTTCAAAAACCTCTCTTCTCTTTTCAAGCTTCCTCTTATTTAGTTGAATCCTCCAATCATAGTTAACGATCTTGGGCTAGCAGAAGATCTCTGAATAATACTCTTCTTCTGCTATTATTTACATGGTATCAGAGCCATAAGTCGGCTTCTAGATTTCAAGGTCGGGTTAGTGGTTGATTCAACTGGTTTCTTTAAATGGATTTTGATGGTCGTGCTAATGGACAGGGGATGGAGTTATTGAACCAGTCCAACTACAAGGTATGGAAGAATTGTATGGAGTCATACTTTGTAGGTGAGTATTTGTGTGAAGTTTTCAATGGAAGTAACACAAGTCCTCCTGCTGACGCACCGGATAATAGCAATGCGCGCAAGAAGTGGAAGCAGATTAATGCTAAGGCGGAGTTTATCCTAAATAGGTCTATCTCTCCTAATTTATTTGATCATATTATAAGGTGTAAATCAGCTCATGAAATATGGAGGACCCTCGATCGACTGTTCAACAAGAAGGATGAAGCTCGGCTACAGATTTTAGAGAATGAGTTAGCTAACACCACTCAAGGTAATCTCTCTATCGCCGAGTATTTTTTGAAGGTAAAAAATCTGTGTTCCGAAATTTTCCTATTGAATCCGGACGAGGCTATCTCTGAAGCACGAATGAGAAGAATTATTATTCGTGGTTTAAAGCCAGAATATTCCCTTTATCACATCAATTCAAGGATGGGCACAACAACCATCTTTGGAAGAATTTGAGAATTTGTTGTCGTCACAAGAGCTACTAGCCAAACAAATGGTTGGTGTATCTATCAAATAAGGGGAAGGAAATGCTCTTGTCGCCGATAAGAGGAACTTTAAAGGGAAATCAAGAGATAGCATGCATTTTTCCTCAAGTGGTTCAAGCTCGCCAGGAAAGAAGAGGGAGTCTTCTAACGGTAAAAAGCTTTTAAAATGTTATCGTTGTGGCAACTCGGGCACATAAAAAGATATTGTCGAGCCAAAGAGAGAAATATGGCTCAAACAAAGAAAGTTGCTGAAGAAGAAGAAGAAAAAGAAGAAGAATGGGGAAAGTGCTTCACAACGGAGACTCGAGCAATAGATGCCATGGCTTGCATAAATTTTGAGAGAGACTGGATCGTGGATTCAGGATGTGGGCACCATCTCACCGAATTCTCCACCTTTCGCGAGTACAACGGACACGATGTCATTGTCACAGCTGATAATACAGTCCATAATGTGGAGAAGGAAAGCACTGTTGTGATCAACGAGAAGAAAAAAGACACTATCACTATCAACAGTGTCTTTCACATTCCAGGCATGAAGAAAAATCTATTTTCAGTTGCAAATGCTGTAGATGCCGGAAACTATTTGCTATTTGTCCCACGTGATGTGAAGTTACTCCGAAACATCAAGGTGCTCAAGGTAGATATCGTTCACTCAGGTAAGAGAGTTAACGATTTATATGTCTTATCTGCCTCTAATTCATATATTGAGAAGACTAGTAGCAATGATAACACACATCTTTGGCATGCTCGACTTGGACATCTTAGTTTGAATAAATTAAAAGCTATGGTAAAATTGAATCTAGTAAAAGGATTGCCTAACTTAAAAACTTTTGATGGAGGAGAGGTTTGTGAAGGATGTCAATATGGAAAGTAACGTCGTCTTCTTTTTGATAAATCCTTGTCGAGGTGCAATGCCCCACTAGAACTTATTCATAGTGACTTGATGGGGCCAACGAGAACTCCTTCATTCTCAGGCTATTCTTATATGCTAATTTTCATTGATGCTTTTAATATATTCACTTGGGTTTATTTTGTGAAGCACAAGTCAGAAGTTTTCAGTAAGTTTGTGGAGTTCAAAGAAACAGTTGAAGGCGAACTCGATTCCAGAATAAGGCAGTTGCGAACTGATAATGGCGGTGAGTTCATGTCAGATGAGTTTCTTTCCTTTTGTCGTCAGCATGGCATTAAAAGAGAGATGACATGCGCTGATATGCCACAACAAAATGGAGTGGCTGAAAGGAAGATGCGACACTTAACTGAGACATGTAAGAATTGGCTTCATGCCAAGAATTTACCTAGAGCCTTGTGGGCTGAAGGTATGAAATGTGCAGCGTATGTGATTAACAGGATGCCGCTTTCTCCAAACAATATGAAGTCTCCCTATGAATTAATGTTTGGAGAAAATCCTAGCGTGAAACACCTCAGGGTTTTTGGCTCCATTTGTTATGTTCACATTCCGAATTCTCAACGGATCAAGTTGGATGCCAAGGCAAGGAAATGCATCTTTGTCGGATATGATGAAAGGAAAAAGGGATGGAAGTGCATGGATCCCAAAACTCATCTCTTTGTTGTCTCAAGGGATGTCATATTCGACGATGTGTCTTTGTATTATGGAGCTGCATTAGATGGAGCGAGTTCAAAAATCTTAAATAATGGAGATTCAAGCTTGCCCGTTGCAGATGATTCTCTAGATAATACAGTTTCCGATGAGTTAAGAGAAAGGGGGAGTCCTGGACCTCAATAACATGAAACTCATGAATAAGATGATTCAAGTGGTTCAGGAAGGCCAAAAAGAACTATTATCAAGCCAGATCGCTTTAGAGATGAAAATTTTGTCAGGACGTATTCCTGTTTCTTTGCAGGACCAATTGATGACGAAGAACCTTCCTCATTCGAAGAAGCTAAAGGATTCAAAGAGTAGGAGTCTGCTATGGTTGATGAAATGGAGGCTCTGATAAAAAATCAAACTTGGAGCCTTGTACCAAAACCGAAGGATGTACAACCCATTTCTTGTAAATGGGTTTATAAAATCAAAAGAAGAGCAAATGGCAGCATAGATAGATATAAAGCAAGGTTGGTTGCTCGGGGATTTTCTCAAAAGTATGGTGAAGATTATGAAGAAACCTTTAGTCCGGTGGCTAAGATGATCTCTGTCCGAGTTGTGCTAGCCTTGGCAGCCTCGCATAATTGGAAGTTATGGCAGTTTCACGTGAAAAATGCCTTTTTATATGGTGAGCTTGACAAAGATATTTATATGGAGCAACCACCCGGGTATGTCTCTAACTTACATCCTGATTATGTCTGCAAACTTAAGAAGGCCCTTTATGGCCTCAAGCAAGCTCCACGAACATGGTATGGTAAAATTGCTCAGTATCTACATTTCTGTGGATATGATGCATCACATTCAGATCCTAGCTTATTTGTTAAAAAATAAGGAGACTTGCATACAATTGTTCTTTTGTACGTGGATGATATGATAATAATCGGAAACAATGAAGATGAAGTTGTTAGGCTTCAAGATGAGCTTTCCATAAGATTTGACATCAGGAAGTTGGGAGAGCTACACCATTTTCTTGACTTAGAGGTGACAAACATGAGCAAAGGGATCTTTGTCACTCAAGAAGGATACTCCAAGAAACTTGTTGACAAGTTTGGATTGAAGCAAAGCAAAACATGTTCTACTCCTCTTGAGATAAGCACAAGGTTAAGGCGGGACGAAGGTTCACTTCTTGCAGATCCCAAGCCTTTTCGAGCTCTTGTTGGAAGTCTCCTGTACTTGATTATTACAAGGTCGGACATTGCGTTCTCGGTGGGATATGTCAGCAGATTTATGCAAAAGCCAAGAAAGTCTTACTTAGAAGCTGCAAAGAGGATTCTAAAGTATATCAACTCAACATCAGACATGGGCTTGTTCTTTCAGAAGAAGAATGATTTGGTGTTAGCTGGTTATACAGATGCTCATTTTGGTGGTGATTTGGATGACCGAATATCAACATCGGGCTATATTTTCCTCTGTGGTGGAACAAGTGTTTCCTGGTGTACCAAAAAGCAAGACTCAGTTTCCTTGTCAACTACGGAGGCGAAGTATAAAGCAACTGTTCTCACTGCTCAAGAATGTGTATGGTTACAAAGACTTGTTGAAGACTTGCATCTACCTATATCAAAGTCAATTGTGATCTATGGAGATAATCAAAGTGCCATCAAGCTTGCAAACAATCCAGTGTTCCATGCAAGAACTAAACATATTGAGGTGGAACATCACTTTATTCGGGAAAAGGTTCTTGATGGAACTATCAATACTTTGGAAGTGCGAAGTCAGGAGAATATCGTTGATATCTTCACCAAGTCACTTGCTAAAGCTCTTCGAGTTCCTCCGTGACAAGCTTGGAGTAGTTTCCAATAAATCACTTTAAGGAAGAGTGCAAAAAATAAAGTTGATTTTTTGGAAAATATAGAATTCTCTAGAATGTCCTAGTATAGTATCCTTGATAATTATCTAGTAGATATATCTAGATATTCTAGAATGTTGTCAAAAGATAAGGTTGCTAGAATCTTCTTTGTACATTATCTAGAACCATATCTAGAATCATCTATAGGCTAGTATAAATAGGGGGTGTCTTGTTCATTTGTAACCACGCAAAATTCAAGAAAGTCTTCTTCAATAACAAAGTTCTTCTTTCAAAAATTTCTCTTTTCTTTTCAAGCTTCCTCTTCTTTAGTTGAATCTTCCAATCATAGTTAATGATCTTGGGCTAGCAGAAAGTCTCCAAATAATACTCTTCTTCTGCTATTCTTTACCGTACTTAACAATTAAGCATTCTATATCTATCATTCTAATATTTTCGTTTCGGAAAATTTGTGAAAAAAAGGAATTAGTAAAGCAAGATCCACTCAAATTTTAGCAATTTGAACGACGGATAAGTTGCATAACTAACCCAGTGCTAACTACTGTTTTTGTGGAATATTTTTTAAATAATGTTAATTGCAAATTTTAGGACAGATAAAAAATCGAAAACTATTTCATTTGTTTTTTTTAGGAAAAAGCTGTGAAGTGGAGAGGGATATATACACAAGTGTAGCTTGCACAATACACCAAGGCCAATATGTGATGTTAGAAATACCAAGATGAAGATCATGATAAACAACAACGGATAATTTTGTTTTTCAGCAGAAATTATGAGGAAGAAGCAAAATGATAATATCGTGCTAAACTAGATTAGAAACTATGAGATAGTCGATGACGTAACTACCTTGTCACTAATATGCAATAATTCTTTCCAAATAAAATTAAAAAATAAAGTGCAAGTTAAACTTTCTGTGGAAGTTGATATGCTAAAGATTTGAAGTGAAAAACCAAGATGGCCTCTCCCTATACCCCACTTTGGTGCCATCTAAAATCTAGTGATCTTATCCTCTCGACATTTGGGGTATACACAGGCTAATTGGTGGGGTTTCTTGACTGCCAAGAACTACAAATTTCTTTAACCGTTTGTTGTTTGGGATAAATAATTAAATCAGTATACACTACCTTTGAGTATCTTAGGACAATGTTCTTTTTTTATTCCAAAAAGTGAAAATCTAGGGAATCTAACAACACCAAAACTTTGTTCTCGGGATTAAAAGAATGGTTGGGACAACAAATATTCATCTTGTTCGTCCTTTGGATACCCGTATAATTGTTGAAGACTATTGAAGTGACTAATTCCTAAAAATTAGAAGGCGTTAAAAATAAAAAAAAAATTTGTTGGAGTTATCTAATTATTTTTATCTAGTTTCAATAGGTTTGGATGTTAGAAAGAATCTCTCGCGGGAAGGTTGTGACACCTTTCTAATAGTTTGTTTTGGCCGAGCTTTTAAAATCAACTTATTTTGAGAAGTGTTTTTTTTAAAGTACTTTTAAAAAAAGTGCTTTTGGTGAGAAACAGTTTGTGTTTGGTTAATTAATTTGAAAATCACTTTTGAACAGTAATTAGTGTTTGACCAAGTTTTTGAAAACTACTTCTAATTGTATTTTTCTCAAAAGTGTTTCTCAGAAAAGTGTTTTTGGAAAGTAGCTATTTTTTTCTATTTCTCAAAAACGCTTCTACTTCTCCTCAAAAGCCCTTTTTTTTTTCCAAAAACTTGACCAAACACTTTAATTTTTTGTCAAAAGTACTTTTAACTGCACTTTTGACCAAAAAAAAACTTGATAAAACATGCTATAAGTTCCATTGGCTAGCTACTAAATCAAAGCTACTTTATATTTTTGCTTTTGCAGTAGGTGAGATTTGAAAAGTTGGAACTGCAGAATTAGAAAGGAACCATCAAAAAGAAAGAAATTATTCTAATAGAGGAAAAATAATAGTAATAATAAGTAAAATCAAGAATGGATGTCGTCGTGTCAAAAAAGAACATGCAAAATAATCTAGCATGTATGGTCATAAATTAAATTTAAGAGTCAGCTACATTTCAACATATGGTCCCCTCTAGTGTAATCATGAATTTTGCATTTTCATTATCTCTTTCACATCATCACTATGATTACGGCGTTGTTCATGAATTACTACTACACTATAAGAAAGCATTCCCATCAAACACAAAAACACCCTTTACATTTGCCTATCCCTTATTTTCTCTTCATCTTAACCATCAAACATTGTCTTCCTCGTTTTAGTTTCCTTTTCAATGAAAACCAAAACCAGTCTTATGTTATTTGTGGTCTTGTCCTTGTTCCTGTTACTACTTTTGAGAGCTGCAGCTCGAGATTGTTGTGGTTCTGTTGGAGGACATTGGGCTAGTCCTATGACAAAGGGAGGAACAAAGTTCAATTGGCACAGTACTGGTCAGAGGTTTGAAGATCAAATTTCTGGGAAAATTAAGACAACACAAGATTATGCTGGAGATCATAATGCCATTGATGATGTCTACAGACAACATGAAGATATTCCAAGCCCTGGTGTTGGAAACTGAACTGCAAATATCATACACCTTAGAGCCTTCAGACAAACTTTTGTCTCATGAGTACATAAAAGTTAATATTTTTGTTTCGTTTTCTATTTCATTCTATATATATGGTGGATTTTACTTAATTAGCGCTTGTTCTGAGGGTAATGGGGTACTGGGCTTATCTATTATATTGTGGCCATGTATCACTTAATATTATTTGAATGTTATTCAACTTATGTACATTTTTACAGAATATATATATATATATATATACATGCTGCTGGTTCTTTTGACCTTTTATTCCATCTGGCTACTTTCCTCTCTTCTTATTTAGCGATAATAGAAAGATAACCAATATTTGCTCTTTAAAACTCTAATCAATAGGTTTAATTATCGTGCTTTCATTTATTAAGATTTTTACCGAAAATAAAATAAAATTTCCTTTTCCTTTCCATATACTTAATATTTCAAGTTCTTGTGGTTCCTAATTAATCAAGAATATGGCGAAACACTGTCCCTTCATTTCTAAATGGTATTTAGAATGTATTTTCATGTCAGCATTAAACTACTTAGTGGAGGCAGGCAGGGAAGGTTTAAAAAGGGAGAACATTTAACGTTACACATACATGGTTAGAGTGAGATTTCAGCATTAACTACAACCTGATTAAAGCCATTTTTTTTTTTTACTTTAATTTGATTAAATGTCCAGTTGAATAACATCCCGTTCACTATTAGAATGGTTGTTTTATTATATTCCTGAAAACAGCTACAAGATGATTATTATAAGAGCCACACAGTCAAAAGCCTGTCATATTTATTGTTTATTTTTTTTAATTATATACGTAGATTATATATTGATTGTACACGATTATACACATATTAGACAAAATTATACATATATACTATATTTCCATCGTCTATTTTAGTTTAAGAAATTGAGTGGGCGGCTTATCGGATTAATTTTAGGAGAAATTCAAAAACTATCAGATTTACAAGTGATCATTTAAAAATAGCCACACTTTCAAAAGTAACCGAAATTTAATCACTTTTCATGTAAAGATAAATCTTAACGAAAATATTGTTCAAAATTCGAAAAATACTCCAGTATATTGTACTGGAGTTCTAGCATAAATATACTGGAACTCCAGCATATTGTATTGGAGTTCCAGCATAAGTATACTAGAACTCCGGCATAATATAATGGAGTTCCAACATAAGTATACAAGTATGCTGGAGTTCCAGTAAAGTACACTGATCCAGTATAATATGTTGGAAGTCTATACATAGATGCTCGAATCTCCAGTATATTATACTGGAACTTTTCGCGTGTTGGAGTTCCAGCATAATATGCTAGAAGTTCATACACAGGTGCATCGAACTCCAGTATATTATAGTAAATTGGTTTCTATTACAGTAAAATAGTCACTATTTTTTAATAACTTGACAAATACATATTACTTTTGAATGACCATCCAAAAATTGGCAAGCCAGTACCATTTTTACGTTAATTCTTCAAAAAAAGATCGTCACAGGCTTACAGCAACCTGGCAATGATTACATGCAACCACTTTGTGAAATTTTAGCTTTTAGGCTGCCAAGATGGACTGCATTTCCTCAATTTAAGGCCATTTTATAATGGCCCTACCATTAGCTTTTAATATAAAAATTGTACGGGGTGTCCTATTTGGTCGCCTTCATTTTATCTATACCCATTTTCTTAAAAACTTTTAATTTATATCCACTTTTTAAATAACTTCAGCCTCCTTGCTCCTCCTCCTTCTCCTCCTTCGTTTTTTTCTTCTTCTTCTTCTTCTTCTTTTTTATGCTGCTGTTGGTGCTGTTATGGAACTTCAGTTCATGGGATGATTGCCATAAATATGTTTATCAGAGCTGAAGTTCGCCAGTTACAAAATAAAACTTCAGCTGTAGAGCTGAAGTTCGTCAGTTACAAAAATAAAAACTTCAGCTCTAGAGCTGAAGTTCGTCAGTTACAAAACAAAAACTTCAGCTCTAGAGCTGAAGTTCGCCAGTTACAAAAACAAAAACTTCAACAATTACAAACAAAAGTTTTGCGTTAAGACGTGCACATGTTAAACAAAAACTTCAGCAAATAGATAATAAAACTTCAGCTACTTCAGCTCTACAGCTGGAGTTCGCCTGTTACAAAACAAAAACTTCAGCTCTAGAGCTGAAGTTCGCCAGTTACAAAAACAAAAAC
>ML356241.1:0-10845 GCA_005239505.1 Nicotiana paniculata | reverse complement strand
TAAGCTGCTACTGTAAGCTGCTGTGTAAGCTGCTACTGTAAGCTGCTGTGTAAGCTGCTACTGCAAACTGTTGTGTAAGCTGCTACTGTACCAAATGTATATAATCTTCTTCCGGGGGTAATGTTTATCCATAACGGAGTACCAAAATGATAAGCTTCTTCAGGAGGCTTATTTCCAATAGAGTACTAAATAGATAAACATATTTACGGCAGTGTCCCATATGGATAAGCTTCTTCAGGAAGCTTATTTACAACGGAGTACTAAATGAACATCCATTATATAATATATATTTATAACATCCAAAAAATATGTTCTTTCTTCTTTAGAAGTCTTTATTTCAAAAAATGGCTAAAAAAAATAATATTCAAAATCCAAAAATATTTTGTTCATCTTTAGAGGTCTTTCTTTCGAAAATTCAAAAAAAAGAAAGAAGTAGAAGTAAAAAAAATATTTTCCTTGTTAGGAGCTTTCATCGGTCTAAATTATATAAGAGTAAGAGTTAGTTTATTTACTTTATTTTTGATCTCGTGAACTACAGAATGGTCTGATTCATGCGGCGTCATGATACGTAGGCAATCCCCATCGGATGCGATCATAACCATGATTAATATGAAAAAAAGGATTTTAGGAATTAATAAAATAAAAAAAAAAGAGAAAGAAAAGAGAACGCTAAATTCAAGATGAAAATAAACCAATAAACCAATAAACCGGGATGAAGCTTGAAGCCTGTCAAACTCATTCTAGAAATGAAAATGGCATTAGGTGCATGACATATAATGTGTGATTGATATCTGCAAAATGCCTAACTCTAACACGTTTGTTGTTTGTCATCTAAATATAAGTTAAACAGATGTGGTTGGTTTGTGGTTTAAACTGGCAACTCACCCTTACAACACGAGATCAAAAGGAAAAAGTAAATGGCAAACAACAGTGAGAATGAGTCAGACAATGATGATGTCCGTGGACAATTGGTCGAACAAGGTACGTGAATGGTTGAAGAAGTAAGAGTGTTGAAGCAACAATTGGCAGAGATGTACCAAGCTTGGGTGAATGGACAAGCACCGCCCCTATTACCCATAGGGCCTTCGAACAATCTTCATACTGTGCCAGTTGCAACTCAAGTGCCCATATCCATAACAAGTAATCCATTGTACCAACCTGCACCTGGATTCAGTCCGAGCATTAATCTTCCCACTATCCCCAATACCTCCATTCCACGTCCTCCAACTGCACCCCTCAGAAATGACCCACCTACTGTGCCCATTGTCCATACCATCATTGTTCCTCAACCGGCTCTTGCTCAAAAGTCCAACAATGATCCACAAATGAATGCTCATGATGCCCAACATTACTCTCCAGATTTAACTTTCAAAGTTCCAGATTCATACAAGCATACTCCTCAGAATATGTTCCCAGTTGAGATCGAAAATCCCAACAAGAATAAGGAACAAGAGGAAATGACCATAAAAATGAAGAGCCTGGAACAAACCATGAGAAACATACAGGGTTTGGGAGGCCACAAGAGTGTTTCGTTCAACGATTTATTCATGTTCCCCCATGTTCATTTGCCACCCGATTTCAAGGCTCCCGAGTTTGATAAGTATGACGGGCATGGTGATCCCATCGCCCATTTGAAGAGATATTGTAACCAATTAAGGGGAGCAGGAGGCAAAGAAGAATTACTCATGGCTTATTTTGGGGAAAGTTTGACTGGAATTGCTTCAGAATGGTTCATAGATCAAGACATCTCTCACTGGCATGTGTGGAACGACATAGCTCAAGCTTTTGCCCAACAGTTTTAGTACAATACTGATATAGTGCCAGACCGTTCCTCTCTAGTCAACATAAAGAAGAAATCAACAGAAAGCTTCAGAGAATATGCAATCAAGTGGAGAGAGCAAGCTGCTAGGGTCAAACCCCCGATGAAAGAGGCAGAAATGATTGACTATTTTCTCCAAGCTCAGGATCCTGATTACCTCCACTACATGTTGGCCGCCATTGGTAAACCTTTCGCTGAGGCGATTAAGATTGGTGAAATAGTTGAGAATGGCATGAAATCGGTCAAAATTGTGAGTCGGGCAGCCCTTAAGGCGACCACGCAAGCAATTCAAAGCAGGTCAGGCAAATTCGGAAACCGGAAAAAGAAAGAGGAAGGATCCATAATGGTATCTGGGTTCGGGGGAGTTCAAAGAGGGATAGTTCCTTCTTATGTGCAGTTCCAACAAGGACAATCCAATTCTCATCAACATTACTACCCACCTCAGGGTCCCCGGTACTCAGTTCCCCCACAACAATACACATTGTTTAATGCTCAGGCTTATGCTAGGCCTATCAATCACTAACAATGGAGGGCACCGATTCCTCAAGGCTCTCGTCAACTCCGGTCGAATTTCCAGGCACCATATAATCCTCGTCCCCGACAGGAATATATGAGAGAACAGGAGCCAAAGAAAGATTTCACCCCAATTGGAGAATCATATACAAGCCTATTTCAAAAGTTGATGCAGCTGAAGTTGATTGAACCTGTCATGCCGCGTTATGTGAATCCAAATTCAAAAGGTTTTGACTCAAATGCAAGATGTGAGTATCACTCTAACACCCAGGGTCATAGTACCGAAAATTGTTGGACATTAAAGAAAGTCGTTGAAAATTTGATTGAAGCAAAGGCAATTGTGGTAACAAACAATGAGGATACTCCTAATATCACAAACAATCCGCTCCCAACTCATGATAATACACATTTTATTGGGATGATTTGTGATGATCTGGATTATAAGCAGTCTAGCAAGACAGAGATGGCAATTGGAACTATAGGGCAAGAACCAAAAGTGATAGTACACCTGTCGCATTTGGCACTATTTATTGTGAAAGGTGCAAGTTCAAGTTTGAACTTGGAAGGTTCTGGAAAAATGATTCTCTATGTTCCTAGATGCACAAAAAAGGTTGAGGTTCAATCGGGTGGGCCAAAACTTTACATCCCCGGGGGCATTCAAAAGATCGTTCCGAATAATGGTTTGAGAAATATAACAGAGCCGATTGTGATACGACCTGCTGCACAGCTCCCAGTGACAAACACAAAAGGTATTCCCTGGAATTATAACAAGACTATCATGACATACAAAGGGAAAGATATAGTTGAAGAAGTAGATGAAGTGGGGGGCTTGACCCGCTCTAGAAGTTGCTACTCACCAGAGGAATTGAGAAAAGATAAGCAAGCCAAGGAAAGTCACTTTCCAGTGAAAGAACCAGTTGCAGAAAAAGAGCGGAGGAATTCCTTAAGAAGATGAAAATGCAAGACTACTCAATCATTGACCAACTAAGGAAAACCCCTGCTCAGATATCCTTGTTATCTCTGCTTTTGCACTCGGAAGAACATCGCCGTATGTTGATCAAAACTTTGAACGAGGCATATGTCTTAGAAAAGACAACGGTGAATCAGCTAGAAAAAATGGCTGAAAGATTCTTTGAAGTGAATAAGATTTCTTTCAGCGATGATGATTTGCCTGAGCAAGGGGCTGGGCACAATAGAGCTTTGCATCTTACGGTCAAATGTGAAGGGCATTACGTGAAAGGAGTCATGATTGACGGAGGCTCAAGTGTAGATGTATCCCCTCTTTCTACTCTACAAGAGCTGAACATTGACACTAACATAATTCGAACTAGTACTGTCAGCATCAGAGCTTTTGATGGTTCAAGAAGAGACACTATTGGGGAAATCGAACTCACCATGACAATCGGCCCGGTTGATTTTAACATTGTTTTTCAAGTGTTGGATATGAAAACTTCCTATAATTTTCTTCTGGGAAGGCCGTGGATCCATATGGCTAGAGCTGTACCATCTACCCTGCACCAAATGGTCAAATTTGAGTATGATAGGCAAGAAATTGTTGTTCATGGGGAAGACGACTCATCAGTCTATAAAGACCCGTCCATTCCATGTATTGAGGCTAAGTAAGTATGTGAATCCCTCATATATCAAGCATTTGAGGTGATTGAAGTGGACCAAGTGGAAGAAGGAAAACCAATTCAGCATCCCCGTCTCTCAGCCACATCTATGATGGTAGCTTCGCTGATGTTAAGGCACAGTTATGAACCAGGAAAAGGATTAGGATCCTCTCTGCAGGTAATTGTGAACCCTATTGCTCCATTTTTGAAGAAAGATACCTTTGGTTTGGGTTTTAAACCAACGTCGGCTGACATAGACAGAGCCAAGGCCCGCAAAAAGAATGGTTGGAATTTGTCCAAACCAATCTCTCACATTGCCTAATCTTTTGTCAAGCCGCAATTTGAAGAAGCCCAAAATCCTTCTACCTAGGATGACATGATGAAGTTTGCCAGAGTCTCAAGGAGATGTTCTATGAGATCAATATGGTTCAAATTGGTGAGGGACCTAGCCGTGAAAGTGTTTAGCTGATTGGTCCAGATACCTCGCTCAACAACTGGGAAGCAACTCCTCTTCCCATCAGGAAGGAGTCGTGGTAGTCTGTTTTGCTTCTTTTTCTCTATCTGTATTATTTTAAAGGTTGTAATCTAGATATTTAGTTTAATTGCTCTGCTTTGATGTTAATCCTTCTATCCTTTTAAATTCAATGAAATGAAGTTCTAGTTTCATAGTAAAATTTTTTCTTTTCCTTCCCCTAATTTTTGTTAATTTCTTATCATTTTCAGTTTTTTTAATGCTGGCTTTAAAAACATGACATGCACGCGGAAACCATGCCCAGGTCTTAAAAAGCTTTCTAATCTCGAAATAATGAATCAAGAAGTTGAGTATGACGAAGATGAGGCTTTAAATAAAATAAAAAAGGAATTGGATCAATTTGAGAATAAGCCTAAGCCTAACTTAAATGAAACTGAGGCAATTAACCTGGGAAGTCCTGAACAAACCAGAGAGACAAAAATAAGCATTCNAGTGCCGATTTAGTGGTTCATAAGCTTCCCACACATCCTAATTTTCCACCAATCCAACAAAAATAAAAGAAGTTTAAGACATACATGAGTGATAAGATCAAAGAAGAAATCACGAAGCAACTAAGTGTAAATGTGATCAGGGTCGTCCGATACACTACATGGTTAGCAAATGTTGTGCCGGTTCCAAAGAAGGATGGGAAAATCAGAGTTTGTGTTGACTATAGGGATTTAAACAAAGCAAGTCCAAAAGACAACTTTCCTTTACCCACCATTCATATCCTCGTTGACAATTGTGCTAAACATGACATCCAATCTTCTGCGGATTGTTAAGCCGGATATCACCAAATTCTGATGGATGAAGAATATGCAGAAAAGATCGCCTTCACAACTCCATGGGGAACTTATTGTTATAGGGTCATGCCATTTGGTTTGATGAATGCAGTGGCAACTTACATGAGGGCCATAACTACCATATTCCATGACATGATGCACAAAGAGATTGAAGTGTATGTTGATGATGTGATCATTAAGTCCAGAACACAAGGTGACCATGTGCAAGACTTGAAAAAGTTCTTTGAAAGGCTACGAAGGTACAATATCAAACTCAATCTAGCCAAATGTGCATTTGGAGTTCCTTCGGGAAAGATTTTGGGTTTTATAGTTAGTCGAAGGGGCATTGAGTTGGATCCCTCAAAGATAAAGACCATTCAAGAGCTACCTCCCCCAAAGAATAAAAAAGAAGTCATGAGTTTACTCGGGAGGTTGAACTACATCAGCAGGTTCATTTTGCATCTTACAACCACATGTGAGCCTATTTTTNATAAGATCAAAAAATATTTGTCAAATCCCCCTGTTTTGCTTCCGCCGGAACCTGGTAGGCCTCTATTTTTATATCTGTCAGTAATGGATAGTTCCTTTGGTTGTGTTCTAGGTCAACATGATGCCACATGCAAAAAGGAACAAACAATCTATTATTTGAGCAAAAATTTCACCACTTATGAAGCCAAATATACTCTTTTGGAAAGAACATGTTGTGGCTTAACCTGGGTCGCTCAGAAGCTTAGGTATTATCTTTTGGCCTATACGAATTACCTCATATCCCTAATGGATCCCCTGAAAACATCTTTCAGAAGCCGATGCCAACTGGTAGATTGGAAAAATGTCAAATCCTGCTCACAGGGTTTGATATTGTTTATGTCACTCGTACTGCCATGAAGACACAAGCTTTGGCTGATCATATGGCATAAAACTCGGTTGATGATGAGTATGAATCTTTGAACACATATTTCCCATATGAAGAGGTTAATTTAATTGAAGAAGTAGTCCAAGATGACAGTCAAACTTGGAAACTATACTTTGATGGGGCTGTCAACATCAAAGGCATACGGATTGGAGCAATTCTTATATCATCTACTGGGAAACATTACCCAGCTACGGCGCGACTTCGTTTCTTCTGTACAAATAACACGGCAGAATATGAATCTTGCATCATGGGTCTGAACATGGCAATAAACCTAAATGTGCATGAACTGTTGGTGATGGGAGATTCAGGTTTGCTCATTCACCAGGCTCAAGGTGATTAGGAGACTCAAGATATCAAGCTTATTACAATATAGACAATGTGTGGAAGATCATAGCAAAAGGTTCAAGTCCATCGAGTTCAGGTACATTCCCAGGTTTCACAATGAATTGGCTGATGCCTTAGCCACCCTAGCCTCAATGCTTCCATATCCGGGTAATACTCATATTGACCCATTGGAAATTCAAATTCGGAATCAACATGGTTATTGCAATACAATTGAAGTAGAACCAGATGGTGAACCATGGTACCGTGATATTAAACAGTATCTGAAAATAAGAGAATATCCGTTACATGCTAATAGGGATCAAAAAAGAACTATTAGGCGACTCTCTAATGGTTTCTTTTTGAGTGGGGAAATCCTATACAAAAGAACTCCGGATTTGAATTTGTTGAGATGTGTGGATACCAAAGAAGCTGAAATGATTATGAATGAGGTTCATTCGGGTGTTTGTGGTCCAGACATGAATGTGTATGTTCTAGCAAAGAAAATCCTTCGAGCAGGATATTATTGGCTTACTATGGAGCGAGATTTCTTTCGTTTTGTTCACAAATTCCACCAGTGTCAGATGCACAGTGATTTGATTCACTCGCCTCCTTCATAGTTATATCCTATGTCGGATCCTTGGCCTTTCGTTGCTTGGGGAATGGAAGTCATTGGCCCAATCGAGCCAAAAGCTTCAAATGGGCACAGATTCATCTTGGTTGCAATTGATTACTTCACCAAATGGGTGGAAGCTATTACATTGAAAGTAGTTACAAAGAAAGCAGTGGTAGACTTCGTTCACTCCAACATCATCTGTCGTTTTGGTATTCCAAAAATTATTATCATGGATAATGCTGCTAATTTGAATAGTCATCTGATGAAGGAGGTATGCGAACAATTTAAAATGGAGCATCGCAATTCTACTCCTTACCGGCCCAAAGCTAATGGAGCTGTTGAAGCTGCAAACAAGAACATCAAGAAGATTCTTAGGAAGATGGTCCAAGGGTCTAGACAATGGCACGAGAAACTGCCTTTTGCTCTTTTGGGATACTGGATAACTGTCTGTACATCAGTTGGCGCAACGCCCTACTTGTTGGTTTATGGCACTAAATCGGTCATACCTGATGAAGTTGAGATTCCCTCTCTCAGGATCATTGTTGAAGCAGGGATCGAAGACACTGACTGGGTCAAGTCCCGATTGGAACAATTGAGTAATTGATGAAAAGCGTTTGACAGCAGTTTGTTTTGGTCAATTATACCAACAAAGAATGGCACGCGCTTACAACAAGAAAGTACGCCCAAGACAATTTGAAGTAGGACAACTTTTTTTGAAACGTATCTTTCCGCACCAGGAAGAAGCAAAAGGAAAGTTCGCCCCGAATTGGCAAGGTCCTTACCTCGTCAAGAAAGTATTGTCAAAAGGAGCTCTACACTTGGCAGATATAGAAGGAAAGGTGACAGACATATCTGTCAACGCGGATGCGGTCAAGAGATACTATGTCTGACATGACTCTGTTGGGCATTTTTATACTTAGCAGTCTCAGGTTGGGATGACGAAAGGCTATCATTCTCGCTACCCAAACACTGGTCAACCCTAGTTAGACCTTTGAAGCCTTGTTTATATTATTTTTTTGTTTTTCCCTCTTTTGGAACCAATGTACTTAATAAAAAAATCAAAATAATAATAAAAAAAAAAGAAATCATCAAAACAAGTTCATATCAATTGAACTACGTCCGACCTGATTCCGAAAGGATACATAGGCAACCTCACTCTGGAGTTCGGTCACACTAAAACAAAAATCCACATTCTCCAGTATTCAAAGAAACTGGGGCATGATTTTAATTTTTTTTTTCTGACGGTTTTTCCGTCAAAATGGTTCCTAAAGTTGTAGTTCAGTTGAATAGTTCTTTTTACCTTTCCCTACTAAGACCTTCTGATCAAATTTCGAGGATGCTAAGTCGGTATACTACGGTGATGCCTCAGCCATTGTAAAGAGAGAAAAATAAAATGAGATAGTCTTATTGGTGAAAACCCTCACGGGCACTGTAAGACAATGGTGAGTTGAGAGAAAGACAAATAAGAGAGGTCAGTTGATGAAACCCCACAACGGGCATCATTGATCGATTTACGTTTTCATATACCCCAACAAAAGCATGGTTAAGACAAAGAACTCAGTTTCAAAGTGAAGTTTACAACATATTTTGATAATTAGACGGTTCAGACAGATCGGGCATCCAGTCCAAAATGCATGTCATGTTCATTGAAGTCAGCATATTCCTATAGATAAGTCCTTTTTATTTATTTTTCTTTCTTTCTTTTCCCTGAAAGGGACACTTCTTGATTAAGTTTTAATACCTATTATTTCACCTCCTTATTTTCTTTCGCACTATTATTTTTGAGTCCCTTTCAGTCTAATTTAGTCAAAGCAAAGAAAAGACAGCAAAATTGGTCACAGTTTCCCTGTTATATGCAAAACTTTCTGGGCATGAACAACATGGGCAAAGGCATAAAGCCATATGTGATCTCCCTGACTGCAAAAGGCTTGGGGGACTGAACAATGTGTCAAGGATCGACAAAAGTTACTCAGTTAAAAGTTATTCTGGGAGCAAGTTTGTTTGCACCAGTAACACAAATGGTGATAGGCGCAAGATAGTCAGATTCTGATGTTGAAAAAGAAGATCTCCGAAAAGTAATGACAGAATATCCCGGCAATTTGTATGACCATCGACGGAGTCAGTGTTTCTAACAAGTGTAATGGACGCAAGGTCAAGTCGCCCGAGAAATCAAGGCCACAAACTGACCACCATTTTAAAGCTAACAATTTTTTTCTTTGTTCGGTACAGGAACAGAACAATTTTAGGAAACAGTTCGTGAAAAGACGAACACCACCAAGTGAAGTTCTCAAATCCTTAGTTTTCTTCTAATATACATGTAATCATGTTATTCTTAGTTTCATTATAGGGAATCAATACCCTATCTTCAACACAAGGTACCACATCCCCTAGTCGCATTACTTATTGCCAACACAGGGTACTACATTCTCTGGCTGCATCTTATTGTCAGCACATGGTACTACATTCCCTGGCTGCATTATTTTCTGCCTACATAGGGTACGACATTCCCTAGTAGAATCTTAGAGAGCCAAGAGTCTCATCTTATTATCAACACAGGGTACTACATCCCCTGGTCGCATTTATTTTCTGCCTCCATAGGGTATAACATTCCCTAGTAGAATCTCAGCGAGCCACGACCCTCATCTTATTTCTAACACAGGGTACTACATCCCCTGACTGCATTACTTTTTCCAACATAGGATACGGCATTCCCTAGTAGCATTTCAGAGCGCCACGAGCGTCATTTTGTTGCAAACATAGGGTACGACATTCCCCAGTAGCATCTCAGAGAGACACGAGCCTCATCTCATTTCCAAACACAAGGTACTACATCCCCTGGTTGCATTTTATTGCCAGCATGGGGTACAACATTCCTTAGTAGCGTCCTAGAGTGCCACGAGCCTCATCTTATCACCAACACAGGGTACTAGATCCCCTGGTTGCCTTCATTCTTGTTAACGCTGGGTACAACATCCCCTATTATGTATAATTAAAAAAAAGGTGTCTTTTTCAATTCTTCATTCTGCAATATCAAGGATAGTTTATTGTATTTTTAATAATTCACAAAAATTTCCTAGTGCAAACTGGGGCAGAAATTTTTTGTTTGTTTTGTTTGTTTGTGATAGCTTATAGGTTTTTCTACAAAGCACGGATTGGATGTACGAAAATAATATTCCAGCTCTTGCCGGAGAAAGTGGAATATTTGATCTCAATACCAGCCGAACCCGCTTTTGACATAATGCATGCAGACATATATGGTGAAGATCCATCTTCCCATCATCTGATCAAGAAAAAAAAACTTGCGAAAATATTTCATAGTCTGTTACATCAAGAGCATCAAGTTTCAGTGTCAAGTCAATGGGGGAAGCATGTCAAGAATCAAGACGAGATTCCACATGGCATTTAGATAGGAATTATGTAACTCTTAGATATCAAGAGTATGTAATTTTCTTTTCATTTAGATGTAATAGTTTGAATCGCGGATCAGAACCTCGACGGAACTTCGCTCGACTCTCCAACTAAGCATACTCCATCACTTTTCTTGAACTACACGTGACCTGATTCTCCTATAACCCGAGATATGTAGGCTGCCTAAAACCAAGGCTCGATCGCAACTCCTTCTTTTCTCTTCTTTTCCCTTTTTAAATAATAGTAAGGCCATAAATCAGTCACCTTATTCATTTTCTTTGCCTGTAAACTCTTCATGTTTTCAAGCAAAGAGGGGCATGCTGTGAACAACTAATTTTTTACCACACTC
>ML356240.1:0-41773 GCA_005239505.1 Nicotiana paniculata | reverse complement strand
TATTAAAATATCATTTTGCGTCATTATTTAGTTTGCAAAATCTATACAAGCATTTTTATAATTTTTCATAATTGTTTGGGCTTTAAAATTGATTTTCTTGCATTTAAATTACTTGAATATTTATTAATTACTCCTTAAAAATATTTTGTGAATATTTAATCACCTAAGTTATTATTTTAATCCATAATAAATGTTTCAAATATTTTTTACTTCATTTTATATAATTATATTAGTATTTTTAGGCTATTTACACAATCTTGCAATGATGGCCTATTTTTTGCAATTTATTGCATTTGCCATTTTATTCAAGGTAAAAATAATATTGTATATTTTTATAATCTTCTACTATTTTTTTTAAAGTACTCATTCATATAAATAGCATTTTATATTTTATTTAACTATTTTTATTAAATTATTTTCCCCTTAATCTCTCATTTTAAAAAACTGACCCAATTTTAGGCTAATTATCGGACAATTATTGGCCCAAGTGCTTAGCCCACTCACTTTTCTCTCCAGCAGCCCAATCCAAATGACCCCTTAATCTCACCCCAGATGGAACCCGTTTCCAAAACCCGACCCAGCTCCCTCTAAATCTTAGTCGTTGATCAAAAGCGATCAACGACTCACCCCACTCCCTTTCCTTATATCCCCACAACCTAACCCTAATCCCATTTCCTAAAGAAAATCGCCTCTATTCTCTCCTCCCTCCTTCAAAAACCCTAGCCGCCTCCCCCAATCTTCTCCAAATCCGAGCAAATCATGGATTCTTTCTGTGATTTACTTACCTTTTACGCGTTACCTTATTGTTACTTACAAGATGATGGTGTTACTTAGTACTTTCCTAAACTTGGAAAGCACCATCTCTCAGATTTGGGCCCGTTCAACTTCAGTCGCTAAGATCTGGACAATATCTCATCCATATACACGGAAGAACAGTTGATTTCTCATACTAGTAGAATGATTTTAAACATTGAACGCTTACTAGGGTTTGAATTTGATTTCTTTCCTTTACTGGTTGCTTTACTGATTGCATGTATATTTTTCTTTTCCTTGTTTATGTTTGATTGACTTCTTTCCTTATTTACTCATCTAATTTAACTACTATATAAACCCCTCCCCTAAATCCCCTTTGATGGACCTTAATCACTATTATTCTCTCACTCTCACTCATTCTACTATTTTGAAATTTGAGACCTTAGCCGGCTGAAAGCCAGGCCACCATAATTCTACTATTCAACCTCTCTCAGTGTGAGCACTGCCCTAGGTTCATTTGAAGCCCTTGGGAGCTCTGACACACTGAGAAATTTGGGATTTTTTTGTTCTCTCCGTGTTACTGATAAGCAAGTTGTTCGTTCTTAATCTCTGCCTTATTAGCTCGTTAATCTTGCAAATTGGTGAGTAATAAGACTCTTGCGATTTTATTCTCTTTTATTTGTATTCATGTCATTTAGGCCTTTGTGAATCAATATGATGTTGTTTGCTTCTGTTCATGTTCATATTTGTTCTCATTATCCTATGCCTTTTTTTATATATCTGAACTTACTTGGGATTCTGAATTTTGGTGCATGTCCAGTTCATATGTGTAACTTGAATGATTCCCTTAAGCATGCTCTACTATTTTTAATCCCTATTGTTTGAGTCCTTTCACATGTCTTGCCTTGATCCCTTGTACTAAAAATCGTAGGAGATCATCTCCTGCACATAACTTACTTGATTGAACTCTTTTTCAATGAGTGCTTTATATATGCTCTATTGTTTCTCTGCCTTATGCTCACATGAACTTTATGTTCCAATTACTGTTCAATGTTCAGTTAAACATGTAGCTATGTAGTGTTAGTTCTCAATCCTGCACTCTTTTGCATTGCCTAAAGCTTCTAGTTGAATTTCTATATACTTAGTTTCTTCTATTATGTATAATTAACTGGCATAACCCTTAGAGTGTGCATGTTCTATTAACCTTAAGTTGATATGCTTTCTCTACCATGAGTTCCTCAAATCTTTGGTCTATACTCAGCAGGTTAGTCTGTTTGTTGACTGTCGTAGATCATGCATAATAGCCTGTTTTCTAGATGTATTAGAATCTCATGTAAAAATTGTTGTTCCCCTAGATTTTGACCCTATAGACTATCATGTCTAAGAAACTAAGGTCTATAGTCCCTTTTGATTAGGTTTGGACCATGCGTAACTGTGGAATTGTTTTTATGGGAGAGTTAGTATGCTTATCTTGTTAATTCTCATGACATGCTTCTTCAGTTCTGCTAATATTGCACATACTATGAACTTTCCTTGTTATGAAATTATTTTTCATGCCATAGGTTTGAATGACCCTATTAAGGTCATCCTCTGTTAATCCTTCAGCATTCGTAATTAGATTCCCTACTTGAAATTGTCTTGAGTTGCTTTTGACCACGTCAGTTTTTAAAACTTCTCTAGAAATAGCCTATTATCTTATGAGGACCAGTCATGTCCTCTATAACCAAAATACAAACATGAATTTGCTTATGTATGTACTGCCAACATGCCACACGAATTTGCTTATGCTTTATAATCTTGGGAAATAAGTATGTGTACTTTCTACTTTGTTCAATTTTTTCAACATATAGTCTATTTCTTGTGTGACCATGTACTCCATTTGGGCTTGGTATTTGGTTCTATGTGATGCTGGGCTTGGCTGTTGGATCCACACTTAATAGACTTATCTTATGAGTTGGAGAGCCTACTAGAGCTATCGAAGGCCTGGAAAATACTAGTTTATCTATACTGGGCCTATAGTGGTCTGCTTATGTAATTATTCATATTTAATTATGGGTCTTTAATAATCTTGTAATTGAACAGACGGGGTGATTTATGAAAGGGGTAGGGTATTTTAATCCTCGCACAATGGGTAGAAAGCATACCTATATGACTTATGTGCTCTACTTGTTATTTTGACTCTCATGTGTTGCACACTAGTAGAAACCATGCCCATAGTAATCACACACTCACTCAACCTGTTTACTATCAAAGCATGAGCGTAAGTACTCTATTTGTTCCCTATGTCTACTGTTATGTGTTATTGGAAAACATGCCTATAAGATCACTAATGCCCATCTAGAAATCAGGTCTATAGGAACTTAATTGATTAATTAGCTATTGTTATTGTTATCAGACTGCCCCGCCTAGATAACATGCCTATAGGGATAAAAATATTATAAAATCAGGTCTGATTGTCAATTGTTAGAGATCCTTCCTGGATATTGTCACTCGCTTAAAATTGTTTATGAGATCAACTTGTTAATGCTGGATTCTCAAAAAAAAAACTTTTTCATTGCTTAGCTACACCACTACTGGAAATCATGCCTATAGAAAAATGTCACCTTCCTACGACGCATATTTATAAAATCAGCGCTAATAGTTCTAAGCTGACAAATAGTTTACGGCCTCCTCGCCTAATCCACTAAGAGCAGTAATGTTGCATATACAATACTGGAATTCAGAATCACTTAGAAATCATGTCTATAAGATTTTAAGTCTTAATTCTGAAACTATGCACTTCCTAAACTGCCCGCGTGCAGTTATGTTTATTTGTGGAGGCAAACTTGGGCCTTTATTTGTCTTTCCATAAAGTCCTACTTGTTTTGAATGTCGGTTAGTTTTACTATTTTGATCAACCTAAGTAAGTCTAGAACCATCCAATAGAGGTCCAATGCCTCTTAGATCATAGACATGGGACGGGTAGTGCACACATAGGGCGAGACCTAGAATTGAATGTGCTTCTAGGTAAACAACTTTAACATAGTAATTGGACAGCAGGAGATGATAGTATGTGCCCGCAGAATAATATGAGCAACTCCTATCTGAATGGAGTTGCAAAGTATTATTTATGTTGCACGGGGTGATCCTTTAGACTAAAAAACTTAGGACCCCCTTTTTTTTTATATCTACATTTAGTTATTCAAACATTGTATGTACATCTTGTAGTTCTTAAAGATTTGTACCAGTTGTGTTATAATGAACTTCCCCAACCTTTGTTTATTGGATCACCTAGTCTAATTATATAATCCACATAGTTCTAAGTTCGGCCGGAACCCATAGTTTTGGACCTTGAAGAGTGCCTAACCCCTTCTATTTGAGGTAATTTGAGCCCTTACCCGATCTTTAGTGACGTTGACTAGTCAAAACAGAATTATTTGCAAATAGGTGTCCTAACGCACCTTAATAATTGTTAGGTGGCGACTCTTCTCTTTTAGCACCCATTTAAAAGAGTTGTCACATGTTGAAACCCGATTTCGCGAGAAAAAGGGGCGCGATAGCATGACGACTCTGCTGGGGATTTACACTTAGGCTCTTACCATAATGAACTTGCTTTATGTGGATTATTTTCTTTATGCTTATACTTTCCCTTATTCACCTCTATTTGTTTAAACCTATTATGACATGCACATCCCCTCCCTTCTTCACATTTATTTGTTTAAATTTGTTATGACATGCACATCCCTTCCCCATTCACCTTTATTTGCTATGACCACTTTTCATTTCTTTTCATCTTGACTTAGACTTCCATATCATGCCTTTACCATCCCTATTTATATATATATTTTTTATTACATTCTTCCATATATTTCTATAAACTAAACTAACTTCTTACTTCTTGTCTTTCTTCTCTTTCCTTGTTTACTCTTGCTATTTTATTTACTGCTTTTACATATTCAATAATGCAAATACTTTACAACGTGTTATTATCTCTGCATAAATCATGCTCCACATCGTACTGCACTCGTTCCAACTATCAACATAACAACGCTTGATGAGTGTCCGCGCTCTTCCAAAATTACCCTTTTAAAATCAGAAGGGCTTATTTGAGGTAGACTAGTCGATCAACGGTGCAGTCGACAGTCCTGTGCCTTTCCTTCTCAAGTTGTCCACTTGAGAGTACCTGTCTAGACCTTTCTAGAAACCTTACTCCAATATCAAATGTACATGCATCATGTTAAACGTGGTACGAGTTAAACCGTTGTTAACATAATAGCCCCCTAAGATAAGCCTTGTCCAAAGCCCGACGGGATTTCCATAACCCCGATGGGCATCGTCATGTTATGTGCATTACTTGGAGAAAATATGCCAATATGTTGATTGTTATTGTGTAAATGGTCGAATTTGGAGGGGGAAAGGGCTAACCTTTATTTGTTTGCAGAAAATGAAGCACGAAGTCCCCAGGTTCGACACGGTCCAAAACATACTACCTATGCTACTTGACTGGTGGAAAGACCATTCGCCTTGCGACAAGAACCATGTGAGAAGAGTACTTGGCAACTTGCCGTCTTTGCTGAATATCCAACCAAATAGGGCTTTGATTGAGGCTGCAACCACATTCTAGGATGAGAAAAGAGCGGTCTTTCGATTTGGTGACATAGAAATGACTCCTCTCTTAGAAGAAATAGGGGGTATTGCTAAGATGCCATGCGATAGTCCAGGATTACTAGTGCCAGAGAATTGCAACCCTCCCGGTTTTCTAAAAATGCTAGGTTTTAAGAAAAATGATGAGTTGCTTTGTTTAAAGAAATCATATATCCCATTCGAATTTCTTTATGAATGTTACAGGAACATTAAGTCCTATAGCCTTCATCATAATGAACTCGCCATTACTTTCTTGGGTTGAACGCATCGCCGGGTTTATGTGTTCATCATCTACTTCTTGGGTTTGTTGATATTTCCAATGAAAGGGGGAAGTATTCACACTCGTTCGGCTATGGTTGCAAGAACTTTAATGGAAGGCATCGAGGGGAAAACCTATACCATCATCCCTATGACATAGCTAAACTGTACCGCGCTCTAGATCAGTGCAAGCAGGGGTACGAACATTTTGAAAGTTGTAATCTATTATTGCAAATCTGGTTATTGGAACACTTTCAAAGGGGAGAATATCGTCAAGAGCTTCTGCGATGGACATTGAATGAATACATAGCTTACCACCATCCAAAGAAAATGACATTCATCCTAGATAGGTTCGCACAACCCGGAAGCGCTGTAAGTTGGGTCCGTTTCTTCAGCAATTTGACAGACGAAAAGGTACATTGGATGTTTGAGTGGTTTCCTAGCAGTGAGATCATCATCAGGTCAAGGAATAATACTCATTTCGTATTGATCGGGTTGCGAGGCATTTATCCCTATGATCCTATAAGGGTAATGAGATAGGTGGGAAGAAAACAAGTCATACCTCGGGTTTCCAACATGGTCCAGTACAAGGCAGACTTCAAAGGGGACATCATTCCTTTCAAGTTTGAGGCGCAGCATATGTGGAATCACAAGGTCATTGTGGAAAGAGAGACTATCAAGCCAGACATATACCATGCCGGTCATGTGTATTTCTATCCATCATGGTTGGTAGATGATATATCGAGAGACGTTAAGCCAGGGGTCAATTTAGAAAATATGATCATTGATGATGCTGCTGAAGCACAGGTCAAGTATAGAAGGCTTCGCAAAAGGGTTTTCGAGTCGGAAGCTAGGCATATGGAACAACATAAAATAGACATGGAGGCTATAAACGAATGGAAGAGGATCGCCAGTAAGTCAACATAGAGGTTGGAATATCTGGAACAGGGACTGATGGACCTCGAAGGAAGATGAGAAAGAGGCTTGCAGATTGTCAAAACACGGATGGCACCGAAGGAGGGCATCTAGCGAAGGCTTACTTATTATTGGACATGCGCGACCTGTGGAACTTGATTGATGGAGTCAAAAGAGCCAAGCACGGAGAAGGTCCCTCAGGGACCAAATAGATTAGCAAAGGATGTTCTTTACTATTTTCTAGTTTAGATTTCGAGTGTAATAAGGCTAAACACCATTAGTGACTTCATTATTATTGTAGATTTAGTAAAGGTTTGGCTCATTTTCACATTAATGAAATGACACAATATTGGCATCAATTTTCTCCAAGTCTATGTATCGCTTAGGCCTACCTCGGGCACAATGAGGTCCCCAATTAGGACGTGAATTATTGCATGATTTTGCAAAACATGTTTAAATACTGCAAGCATTATTTCAAATATCCCTTACTGACTTGGTTACATTTTTCTTTTTCTTTCTTTTGATTATTCCCATTCCCCAAGGTTGGTTCGTGCATACTGGTATCTTCAACATATCACACTAGATCCATAGGTCCTCTACCTCCTCCTCCACCAAGTGATCTCAAGATCAAGAATAAAGGAAAAACGAAGATGGATGATATGAGCGATATTAGAAAGGATAGAGCCACCATGACAGAGAGTATCAAAACTTCAGATGGTCGAAGAACCCTGACACAGAATGAACTGGTCTTATATCAAGAACAAAAGATTTTGGAGCTACAAGGAGAACTTGGGTAGGTACGAAACTTGGCAAACGTCTCCCTCCCCCTAAATGTCCCTGATATTAACCAACAAAACCTAAACACCCAAAACCAAGCACCACCACAAAACCCACAAAACTAAAACCCGCCACCAAACCCTCCTGCACTACACCAGTACCCCACACCTCCCCAGAACCTTAATCATCCTCCAGTACCATTCCTCAACAACACCATCACCACCCAACCCAATACCCACAGACTACCATTTTATCATACTCCCCAGAATATACCACAACCCACTCCTGATATCCAAAACTCAATAAATGACCACCCTTATGCCTAGATCCATGGAATCCACCAAAGCAACCCGATATATGTGGAAACCTTACCCCACACCTTGCAACAAACCCTATACATACCCGAGTCGACCGAGAAGGACCTGCTCATCAAGAATATGGTAGAAGAACTTAAGAAGCTCTCTGGTAGAGTTCAGAATGTCGAAGGTGGTAAAGGCGTTAAAGGTTTGAATTATGAAGACTTGTGCATTCAACCAAATATAGCGTTGCCGGAGGGGTACAAACCTCCCAAATTTGAAATGTTCGATGGAACCGGTAATCCAAAAATACATATGAGGACATATTGTGACAAGCATGTAGGAGTGGGCAGAAATGAACAAATCCGCATGAAGCTATTTATACGAAGCCTCACAGGGGACGCATTGCCCTGGTATATCAGCCAGAAGCCGAAGAAGTGGGTGAGTTGGCTAGGCATGGCATCATACTTTACGGACATATTCAGGTTCAACATAGAGAACGCACCAGATGTTTTCTATATTCAGAACCTTAAAAAGAAACCAACAGAAACCTTCCGTGAATATGCTACTCGGTGGAGATCTGAGGCTGCAAAGGTAAAACCGACACTCATAGAAGAACAAATAAATAAGTTCTCGTCCGAGCTCAAGACCTGCAGTACTATGAAAGATTGATGGTTTATTGAGAACCACAAATTCTCCGACATCATCAAGCTAGGAGAAAGAATAGAATAAGGATTAAAATGGGATGGTCACGAATTTTGAAGTACTGCAGGAAACAAACAAAGCCTTACAATCAGGAGGTATTTCAAAGAAAAAGGAAGTAGGTGCTGTCATGGTGGCCTAAGGTCCTAATTCTCCACTCACATACCAAACACCTCCACCCACATATCAACCTTCACCCCCCAGATACCAACAACGCGCTACCACCTACCACGCCTATAACACTCAACCCGCATATTATCATTCACTTCCACTAGACCTCCAAAACTACCAAAAACCACGACCAAACTTCGACCGCAGGACACCTAGACAACACACCCAATCGCTGAGCCCATAGACCAATTATATGAGAGGTTAAAGGCTACTGGTTATGTCACTCCCATACCTGCTGTTGCTATGGAGAATTCTTCTCAGTGGATCAACCCAAACAAGACATGTGGCTATTATTCGACCATAAATGGTCATACAATTGATGAGTGTCACACACTGAAGGACAAGATTGTGACACTGTTCAACAACAAGGTCATATAGGCAAAGGAAACTGCACCAAATATGCGCAACAATCCTCTCCCAGATCACAGAGGTGAGGGAGTGAATGTAATAGAGACTGACGAAGAATGGGACCCTGAAGGGTCAATCAGACTCATTCGGGAGGGGGATGATCCTAAAAAATCTCCGGTCACCCTCACACCAGTTGTGTTACAAACCCAAGCACCATTTGAGGTCGAGCTAACTACAACCTTTACTATGATGGTAGCTCCAACACCATCCTACAAGTCCGATGCCATCCCATGGGACTATGTTGCGGAAGCCAGGAGAAAAGAGAAAGCAAAAATGGAGGAGACAGGTGCAGCACAAGGCATGACCAACAGAGTCTATACACCTGAAAACTTGGGGGGAACAAGCAAGGAAAACACATCTAAGCCACCTATTGTCGAGACAGGTGCTGATGACCTCTAGAGGAAAGTGCAAGCAAGGAAATACTCTGTTGTCGATCATCTGAACAAAACTCCCGCTGAAATATTCATTTTATCGCTACTGCAAAGCTTCGAGACGTACATGAATGCCCTAATGAAAGTGCTGAATGAAGCCTATGTACCGAACAACATCACTAGTGGGCAGATGGCCAACATGGTCGGGCAGGTGCGGGAAAGCCACAAAATCACCTTTCATGAAGATGAGCTACCACCAGAAGGACTAAGTCACAACAGGGCATTACACATCACAGTGATATTTGAGGACAAGTTCATCACCAGGGTCCTAATAGACGGAGGATCCAGTCTCAATATATGCCCATTGACCACTCCAAAGAGGTTGGGTAAAGGCTTGCACGAGATACGGATGGGAAGCATGAATGTGAAGGCATTTGACGGATCCCAAAAGAGACACAATCGGGGAAATCAACCTGTCACGCCTCGAAATCCCTCCATCGGGCCGTGATGGCGTCTAACGTTGAACCCGCTAGACAAGCCAACGTATATTAATAAACTAGCAATTTAACACCAATTTAATAGGATAAACTAAACAGTTCACTATTTAACAACGGAATTTAAATGTGGTCTCAAGCTAAATAAGGATAACATAAAACAACAACACGTAAATTTCCCAAAACCTGGAGTCACAAACTCACGAACTGTCTAAGAGTGCTAAATACAAGTTTGAAAGGAAATACATGTCTGCCTTCGAAACAAAAGGAAAAATAAGAAAGAATCGAGGGCAAGGGGATAGAAGAGACGCCAAGGCCCACGAACACCAACGGGTATACCTTGAAGCCTCTATGATGAACTGGAAGACACTCCCACTAATGATGTCCTCCGGGTCTGGCTGCGTAATCTGCATAACATAAAAGAAGTGCAGGTGTAGCATCAGTACAACTGACCCCATGTACTGAGTAAGTGCCTGGCCTAACCTCGGTAAAGTAGTGACGAGGCTAGAACCAGACTACCAAATAAACCTGTGCAGTTCAATAATATAGCAGAAACTAAACAAGAATACAATTACGGGGGGAACATGCTGGGGGTAAGAGATAACAAATACTGAAAATGACAGAAATGAAAACAACAGTCTGAAATATCTGAAACTAATAACGGGAAATGACAACACAAATTAAACAGTGAAAGATGCGGCACGGCATGTCCCCTCGTGCATAATAATAATATAAAACGCGGCACGGAATGTCCCCTCATGCATAATAAATATAAAACATGGCACGGAATGTCCCCTCGTAAATAATAAATATAAAACATGGCACAAAATGTCCCTCGTGCATAAATAATATAAAACATGGCACAGAATGTCCCTCGTGCATAAATAATATAAAAAATGGCACGGAATGTCCCCTCGTGCATAATCAATATAAACATGACACGGAATGTCCCCTCGTGCTTTACACTCTTCCTTACAATAGAAAATAGTGCACGGCATCACCCTTCGTGCTTTGACACTCTTCCTCACCCAAACAGAAATCACAAACAAGGGCAAGGGAGTAAACATAATAGGAATAGAAATCCCGACAAGGGAACCATATCAAAAGCAACAATGACCCGGCAAAGGTATATTTTAGTAATTCATATATTTTAGTAATTCTTTCTCTTTCTTTCACTTTCATTTCATAATTTACTCTATCACTTGAGTCAACGCTCCAAAGGATGTAATATCTCATAATTCTTCATTATTCATTTCACAATTTGAGCCAATGCTCCAAATGATGTAATATCGCATAATTCTTCATTATTTATTTCACAATTTGAGCCAATGCTCCAAAGACACAATATCTCATATTTCTTCATTATTCAATTCACAATTTGAGCCAATGCTCCAAAGACACAATATCTCATATTTCTTCATTATTCAATTCACAAGATAAAGACTCACGGTCATGCTAGACACCGATGTATAGATACTCATCACCATGCCTACACATCGTATTTGGCAATTAGCAAGTAGCAAGTAGCAAGTAGCAAATTATACTCAACTCCTATTCTCTCAAGCTAAGGTTAGACCGAACACTTACCTCGGGTCCGAAGTATAACAATCAACCCTCTAACACCGCTTTTCCTTTAGAATTTGACTCCGGAATGGTATTATCTAGGCATAATCAACTCAAGTATATCAATAAGGATTCAAATATTCAATTACATGGCTTAATTATCCATTTCCTAGCATACTTTCAGATTTATCAAATTTTGACCCCGGGCCCGCTCGCTCGGATTCTCAAAACTTTCGAAGGAAACACTCACTCAAGGCCTAAGGATCATAAATATACGATTTTTACTTGATTTCACGGCCAATTCACAGAAAATTCTAAGGTGATTACAAGTTCTAGGTTACTACCCAATTTCTTGAATTTTTGCGCTAATTTGTGTAGTTAATTAGGCTAAGATACATGCAGGAAACAAATTTATAGGTGGAAATTACTTACCTTGCAAGACCAGGCCTAAAGCTCTTAAAAATGGTGGAAATCGCCTAAGGAAGGAGGTGAGAAATGAGGAAAATGGGTTTAAAACCCGTACTTAAACTCACTGCCTGAACAGTGATCGCACCTGCGATGGGTGGGACCGCACCTGCAGTCTCGCATTTGCGAGAAAAACCTCGCACCTGCGGAATTGGGCTAGGGGGTCTGGGATCGCACCTGCGATAGGGGAGACCGCACCTGCGGTCTCGCTCCTACAAGAAATGCCACCTGCGATCTCGCTTCTGCGATGCCTGGGACCGTACTTGCGGTCTCGCACCTGCGATGCTGGGCAACCGCACCTGCGGTCACACCAGAGCAGGTGCACCAACAGCTGAGTTTGCTGGTTTTTAGCCCCGTTAGGTGCCCGGAAGGCACCTAGGCCCACCCGAGCCCTAATCCAAATATACTAACAAGTCCTAAATCATAATACGGACTCGCTCGAACCTTCAGGACACTCAGAACAACGCTAAAACTCGAAATTACACCCCCAAACCTCAATATCCATGAATTCTATCAAAATTCATAAAAACATCAAATTTTCCATTTTAAGCCCCGAACTCGTCAAACGAAATCCGATTTCAACCAAACTTTACAGAAAGTGCTTAAACCATATATATGACCTGTACCGGGCGCCAGAACCAAAATACGGGCCCGATACCATTACTTTCAAATTAGATTTCATTTTCAATTTCCTTAAATATTTTCAGAAAACAATTTTACTCAAACATTCATTTCTCGGGCTTGGGACCTCGGAATTCGATTCCGGGCATACGCCCAAGTCCCATATTTTCCTATGGACCCTTCGGAACCGTCAAATTATGGGTCCGGGTCCGTTTACCCAAAATGTTGACCGAAGTCAAATTTATTCATTTTAATATCAAATCTTAGCATATTTCACAGAATCTCATATATAAGCTGTCCGGGACTGCGCATGCAAATCGAGGCCAATACAAATAAGGTTTTCAAGGCCTCGAAAGTACGGGATGGGTAATAAAATAGGTGATGACCCTTTGGGTCGTCACATTCTCCACCTCTAAAACAACCGTTCGTCCTCGAACGGACAGAAGAAGGAAGTACGTGAGTCAAAAAATAAATGAGGGTAACGGCTCCGCATATCGGACTCAGACTCCCAGGTTGATGCCTTAGGAGGCTGATCTCTCCACTGAACATGAACAGAAGGGAAGCTCTTGGATCTCAACTGACGAATCTGCCGGTATAAAATAGCTACCGGCTCCTTCTCATAAGATAAGTCGTTGTCCAACTGGATAGTGCTGAAATCTAACACGTGGGCTGGATCGCCGTGATACCTCCGAAACATGGACACATGAAAGACTGGATGCACGACTGATAAGATAGGTGGCAATGCAAGTCTATAAGCCACCTCTCCCACTCGATCAAGAATCTCAAACGGACCAATGAATCTAGGGCTAAGATTGCCCTTCTTCCCAAATCTCATCACGCCCTTCATAGGCGACACTCGGAGCAATACTCGCTCTCCAACCATGAAAGCCACATGTCGAACCTTGCGATCTGTATAACTCTTTTGCCTGGACTGAGCTGTACAAAGCCTATCCTGAATGATCCTGACCTTGTCCAAGGCCTCCTAAACCAAATCTGTACCCAACAACCGAGCCTCTCCCGGCTCAAACCATCCAACCGAAGATCGACACCGCCTACCATATAAAGCCTCATAAGGAGCCATCTGGATACTCGACTGGTAGCTGTTGTTGTAGGCAAACTCTGCTAAAGGAAAGAACTGATCCCATGATCCTCCAAAGTCAATGACACAAGCCCGGAGCATATCCTCCAAAATCTGAATAGTCCGCTCGGACTGCCCATCCGTCTGAGGATGAAATATTGTACTCAACTCAACCTGGGTGCCTAACTCTCGCTGAACTGCCCTCCAAAAACGCGAGGTAATATACGCGCCCCGGTCTGAAATGATAGATACCGGCACACTATGAAGGCGAACAATCTCCCAGATATAGATCTCAGCTAACCTCTCGGATGAATAGGAAACTGCCATAGGAATGAAATGCGCTGACTTGGTCAGCCTATCAACAATGACCCAAACTGCATCGAACTTCTTCCGGGTCAACGGAAGTCTAGTAACGATGCCCATACTGATCCTCTTCCACTTCCACTCGAGAAGCTTAATCCTCTGAAATAAACCACCAGGCCTCTGATGCTCATACTTAACTTGTTGACAATTCAAACACCGCGCCACATATGCCACAATATCCTTCTTCATTCTACGCCACCAGTAATGCTGCCGCAAATCCTGATACATCTTCGCGGTGCCCGGATGAATAGAGTACCGGGAACTATGGGCCTCCTCTAAAATCAACTCTCGAATCCCATTAACATTGGGCACAAACTCTCCCCTGAAATCTCAAAACGCCATCATTATCTAAGGTCACTTGCTTGGCACCTCCGCGATGCACCGTGTCCCTAAGGACACACAAATGGGGATCATCAAACTGCCAATCACGGATACGCTCCAATAATGAAGAACGAGCAATCGTACAAGCTAACAGTCGACTAGGTTCAGAAATATCCAACCTCACAAATCGATTGGCCAAAGCTGAACATCCAAAGCAAGCGGCCTCTGACTGACTGGAATAAAAGCAAGACTGCCCATACTAGCTGACTTCCTACTCAAAGCATCGACCACCACATTGGCCTTCCCTGGGTGATATAAGATGGTAATATCATAGTCCTTCAACAACTCCAACCATCTTATCTGCCTCAAATTCAAATCTTTTTGCTTGAACAAGTACTGAAGACTCTTATGATCAGTGAACACCTCACACGCCACACTATACAGGTAGTGCCTCCAAATCTTTAATGCGTGGACAATGGCTGCCAACTCCAAATCATGCGCTGGGTAGTTCTTCTCATGAATTTTCAACTGCCTCGAAGCATAAGCAATGACCTTGCCATCCTGTATCAACACTGCACCAAGACCAATATGGGAAGCATCGCAATAGGCTGTATAAGGCCCTGAACTTGTGGGTAAAACCAATACCGGTGCCGTAGTCAGAGCTGTCTTGAGCCTCTGAAAGCTCGCCTCACACTCGTCCGACCATCTGAACTGGGCACCCTTCTGGGTCAACCTAGTCATTGGGGCTGCAAAAGATGAGAACCCCTCCATGAACTAACGGTAATAGCCTGCTAATCCCAAGAAACTCCAAATCTCTATAGATGATGCTGGTCTAGGCCAATTCTTGACTGCCTCAATATTCTTCGAATCAACCTGAATACCCTCTGCTGACACGACATGACCCAGGAATGCAACTGAACTCAACCATAACTCACACTTTGAAAACTTTGCATAAAGCTGACTATCCTTCAGAGTCTGAAGAACCACTCTGAGATGTTGCTCGTGCTCCTCCTGACTGCGGGAGTATATCAATATATCGTCAATAAAAACTATCACGAACGAGTCCAAATAAGGCCTGAACACTCGGTTCATCAAATCCATAAAAGCTGTTGGGGTATTCGTCAATCCGAACGACATGACTAAGAACTCGAAATGCCCGTACCAAGTGCGGAAAGCTGTCTTAGGGACATCGGATGCCCTAATCCTCAACTGATGGTAGCCAGATCTCAAGTCTATCTTTGAAAATACCTTGGAACCCTGAAGCTGATCAAACAAATCATCAATCCTTGGCAGTGGATACTTATTCTTGATTGTAACCTTGTTCAGTTGCCGGTAATCAATGCACATCCTCATCTAACCATCCTTTTTCTTCACAAACAATATTGGTGCACCCCAAGGGGAAACACTGGGTCTAATGAAACCCTTCCTAAGCAAATCCTGCAACTTTTCCTTTAACTCTTTCAACTCTGGCGGGGCCATGCGATACGGCGGAATAGAAATGGGCTGAGTGCCCGGAGCTAGATCAATGCAGAAATCAATGCCCATGTCGGGTGGCATCCCCGGTAGGTCTGAAGGGAAAACCTCAGGAAACTCACGAACCACGGGCACCAAATCAATAGAGGGAACCTCAACACTGGAATCGCGCACATAATCCAAATAAGCCAAACACCCCTTCTTGACCATACACCGAGCCTTCACGTACGAAATAACACTGCAGGTAGAATGACCAGGAGTTCCTTTCCACTCCAAACGGGGAAAATCTGGCAAGGCTAAGGTCACCGTCTTGGCATGACAATCCAAGATGGCATGATATGTGGACAACCAGTCCATCCCCAATATAACATCAAAGTCAACCATAACCAAAAGCAACAAATCAACACGGGTCTCAAGACCCCAAATCACCACAACACAAGATCGATGGACACGATCGACCATGATAGAGTCGCCCACTGATGTGGATACATAAACAGGAACACTCAGTGGATCACTAAGAATGACCAGGTATGGTGTAAAATAAGAGGACACATACGAATACGTAGATCCTGGATCAAATAACACTAAAGCATCTCGATCACAAACCCGAATCTTACCTGTAATGACTGCATCTAAAGACTCAGCCTCTAGCCTGGCTGGAAGAGCATAACATCGGGGCTGGGCCCCACCACCCTGAACCACATCTCTGGGACGGCCGACTGCTGGCTGGCCTCCACCTCTATGACCTCTACCTCTACCTCTAGACTTCTACCCCCACCTCTAGCTGGCTGGGCAGGCTGTGGAACACCTGGTGCCTGTACCATGGCACGAGAACCCTGATGCTGAGACCCACCAAATCCTCGGGGACAAAACCTGGAAATGTTCCCCAAACCCCCGCAAGTATAACAAGGCCTCTGCTGATGCGACTGCTGACTCTAGAACTGGCCCTTTCGACCGAGATGACCACCCCGGAAACTCTGATGCGGCAGTGCATCGATGGGAGCTAGTGGCGCACTGTAAGGCTGCTGATCAGAATAGTGCGGCTAATAACCACGACCACCCGACGTACCATGGGAAACCTGAAGAGCTGAATGAAAAGGTTTGGGAGGATGACCTCTGCCTGAAGAATCCCTGCCCCCAGATGAGGCTCCACTGAAATGACCAAAATGACGGGGCCTCTTGTTAGCCCCCTGACCACTACCCTGTGACAGTTACATCTCAATCCTCCTGGCCATATTGGCTGCATTCTGGAACGATATGTCTGTACCTGACTCTTTAGCCATCTGAAGTCTGATAGGCCGGGTCAATCCCTCAATAAAGCTCCAAACCCTCTCCCGATCAGTGGGAAGTATCATAAGAGCATGTCGGGCTAGAGCGATGAATCTAGTCTCGTACTGAGTGACAGACATGGATACCAGCTGGAGACGCTCAAATTGTCTCCGAAGGTCCTTTCTCTGAGTAATGGGAAGGAACTTCCCCAGAAATACCTCTGAGAACTAAGTCCAAGTCAAAGGTGTAGATCCAATTGGTCTGGTTAGGCAATAATCTCTCCACCAACTCTTGGCTGCGCCCAATAACCGAAAAGTAGCGAAGTCAACCCCATTGGACTCCACTATGCCCATATTCCGAAGAACCTCGTGGCAGCTGTCCAAATAATCTTGGGGATCCTCTGATGGTGAGCCAGTGTAAGTAGCAGTAAATAACTTGGTAAACCTGTCCAGTCTCCACAGAGCATCTGCTGACATAGGTGCTCCCTCTGCTACCGGTGTTGCAATACCCGGCTGAGCTACTCCGGCTGGCTGAGATGCCGGAGTCTGTAACTGTGGAGCTAGCTGCTCTGGCACGCGGGCGGCAGAAGTCTGGGCACCTCCCCCAGCCTGAGAGATGGCTGGTGATGTAGGAAGAAGGCCCGCCTGTGCTACACTCTCCATGAGTCCGATTAGACGGACAAGAGCGTCCTAAAGCACTGGGGTAGCTTTGAACTCCTCCGGGACCTGAGCTGGTCCAACTGGGATTGCCGGAACTGGGACCTCCTTGCCAGAATCGACCTGAGGGTCCTCCACTGGGGCTGCTGCTCTAGGCTGAGCCTGACCCCGACCTCGGCCTCTAGCATGGCCTCGTCCTCAACCTCGACCCCGAGTAGGAGCTATAGCAGGAGTGTTAGGCTGCTAGGTGGAACCAAGGGAAGCACGCGTCCTCGCCATTTGCGAGAGAATAAAATAGAAACTCAATCAGTACTCAGAATTCATAGTGCACGACAGAGGAGAAAAGAAATATGGAGTCATCCTAACTTTGCAGCCTCTGGGGGATAAATACGGACGTCTCCGTACCGATCCCTCAGACTCTACCAAGTTGTCCGTGAGTTGTGAGAACTAAGTAACCTAGTGCTCTGATACCAACTTGTCACGCCCCAAAATCCCTCCATCGGGCCGTGATGGCATCTAACGTTGAACCCGCTAGACAAGCCAACATATATAAATAAACTAGCAATTTAACACCAATTTAGTAGGATAAACTAAACGGTTCACTATTTAACAGCGGAATTTAAATGTGGTCTCAAGCTAAATAAGGATAACATAAAACAACAACGCGTAAATTTCCCAAAACCTGGAGTCACAAACTCACGAACTGTCTAAGAGTGCTAAATACAAGTTTGAAAGGAAATACATGTCTGCCTTCGAAACTAAAGGAAAAACAAGACATAATCGAAGGCAAGGGGATAGAAGAGATGCCAAGGCCCACGAACACCAGCGGGTATACCTTGAAGCCTCTATGATGAACTGGAATACACTCCCACTAATGATGTCCTCCGGGTCCGCCTGTGTAATCTGCACAACATAAAAGAAGTGCAGGTGTAGCATCAGTACAACCGACCCCATGTACTGAGTAAGTGCATGTCCTAACCTCGGCGAAGTAGTGATGGGGCTAGAACAAGACTACCAAATAAACCTGTGCAGTTCAATAATATAGCAAAAACTAAACAAGAATACAATTACGGGGGGAACATGCTGGGGGTAAGAGATAGCAAATACTGAAATGACAGAAACGAAAACAATAGTCTGAAATATCTGAAACTAATAACGTGAAATAACAGCACAGATTAAACAGTGAAAGATGCGGCACGACATGTCCCTTCGTGCATAATAATAATATAAAACGCGGCACGAAATGTCCCCTCGTGCATAATAAATATAAAACATGGCACGGAATGTCCCCTCATGCATAATAAATATAAAATATGGCACGGAATGTCCCTCGTGCATAAATAATATAAAACATGGCACGGAATGTCCCTTGTGCATAAATAATATAAAACATGGCATAGAATGTCCCCTCGTGCATAATCAATATAAACATGGCACAGAATGTCCCCTCGTGCATAATAAATATAAAACATGGCACGGAATGTCCCTTGTGCATAAATAATATAAAACATGGCATAGAATGTCCCCTCGTGCATAATCAATATAAACATGGCACAGAATGTCCCCTCGTGCTTTACACTCTTCCTTACAATAGAAAATAGTGCACGGCATCACCCTTCGTGCTTTAACACTCTTCCTCACCCAAACAGAAATCACAAACAAGGGCAAGGGAATAAACATAATAGGAATAGAAATCCCGGCAAGGGAACCATATCAAAAGCAACAATGACCCGACAAGGGTATATTTTAGTAATTCTTTATCTTTCTTTCACTTTCATTTCATAATTTGTTCTATCACTAGAGCCAATGCTCCAAAGGATGTAATATCTCATAATTCTTCATTATTCATTTCAAAATTTGAGCCAATGCTCCAAAGGATATAATATCTCATAATTCTTCATTATTCATTCCACAATTTGAGCCAATGCTCCAAAGACACAATATCTCCTATTTCTTCATTTTTCAATTCACAATTTGAGCCAATGCTCCAAAGACACAATATCTCATATTTCTTCATTATTCAATTCACAATATAAAGACTCACGGTCATGCTAGACACCGATGTATAGATACTCGTCACCATGCCTATACATCGTATTTGGCAATTAGCAAGTAGAAAGTAGAAAATTATACTCAACTCCTATTCCCTCAAGCTAAGGTTAGATTGAACACTTACCTCGGGTCCGAAGTATAGCAATCAACCCTCTAACACCGCTTTTACTTTAGAATTTGACTCCGGAATGGTATTATCTAGGCATAATCAACTCAAGTATATCAATAAGGATTCAAATATTCAATTACATGGCCTAATTATCCATTTCCTAGCATACTTTCAAATTTATCAAATTTCGACCCCGGGCCTGCTTGCTCGGATTCTCAAAACATTCGAAGGAAACACTCACCCAAAGGCCTAAGGATCATAAATATACGATTTTTACTTGATTTCACGGCCAATTCACAGAAAATTCTAAGGTGATTACAAGCTCTAGGTTACTACCCAATTTCTTGAATTTTTGCGCTAATTTGTGTAGTTAATTAGGCTAAGATACATGCATGAAATAAATTTATGGGTGGAAATTACTTACCTTGCAAGACCAGGCCTAACGCTCTTAAAAATGGTGTAAACCGCCTAAGGAAGGAGGTGATAAATGAGGAAAATGGGTTTAAAACCCGTACTTAAACTCACTGCCTGAACAGTGATCGCACCTGCGATGGGTGGGACCGCACCTGATGTCTCGCATTTGCAAGAAAAACCCCGCACCTGCGGAATTGGGCTGGGGGTCTGGGATCGCGCCTGTGAAAGGGGAGACTGCACTTGCGGTCTCGCTCTTGCGAGAAATGCGATGCACCTGCGATCTCGCTCCTGCGAGAAATGCGACGCACCTGCGATCTCGCTCCTGCGATGCCTGGGACTGCACTTGCGGTCTCGCACCTGCGATGCTAGGCAACTGCACCTACGGTCACACCAGAGCAGGTGCACCAGCAGCTGAGTTTGCTGGTTTTTAGCCCCGTTAAGTGCCCGGAAGGCACCTGGGCCCACCTGAGCCCTAATCCAAATATACCAACGAGTCCCAAATCATAATACGGACTCGCTCGAACTTTCGGGACACTCAAAACAACGCTAAAACTAGAAATCACACCCCCAAACCTCAGTATCCATGAATTCTATCAAATTTCATAAAAACATCAAATTTTCCATTTTAAGCCCCGAACACGTCAAACGAAATCCGATTTCAACCAAACTTTACAGAAAGTGCTTAAACCATGTATAAGACATGTACCGGGCGCCAGAACAAAAATACGGGCCCGATACCATTACTTTCAAATCAGATTTCATTTTCAATTTCCTTAAATATCTTCAGAAAACAATTTTACTCAAAAATTCATTTCTTGGGCTTAGGACCTCGAAATTCGATTCCGGGCATACGCCTAAGTCCCATATTTTCCTACGGACCCTCCGGGACCGTCAAATCATGGGTTCGGGTCTGTTTACCCAAAATATTGACCGAAGTCAAATTTATTCATTTTAATATCAAATCTTAGCATATTTCACAGAATCTCATATATAAGCTGTCCGGCTACGCGCCCGGACTGTGCATGCAAATCGAGGCCAATACAAATGAGATTTTAAAGGCCTCGAAAGTATGGGATGGGTAATAAAATAGGTGATGACTTTTTGGGTCGTCACACAACCTCAACCTACAAATGGGCCAAACCTGGTTTGATGTTGAATTCCAAGTGTTGGACATATCTGCCACCTATAATCTATTGTTTGGACGACCATGGATACATGCCGCTGGGGTCATGCCTTCCAATTTGCATCAGGCATTGAGGTTTGAATGGAATCATCAAGAAGTGATTATCCATGGGGATGGAAGCAACTCTATCTATACCAATCAGACCGTTCGAGTAATTGAGAATATAAACAAGCTGGGTGAGAGACGTACCATCGCATTGAGCGGGTCAACGCAATTGAAAAGGAAAAATGGTGGAGAAACAAGATAGAAATAATATTACTATGGACATGGTATGAACCTAGCAAGGGTTTCGACAAAAACCTCCAAGGGATCACCAAGCCAGTACAACAAAAACGTCATGGTACAACTTTTGGGCTCAGATATGAGTATGCTTGGAAAGAGTACCAAGATTGTTCACCGCCATGGCGTGGTCCTTATTATCCACTGGAACAACCGGTACCATCTCTACAACAAACATTCCAACAAGCAGATGTGATGTGAGGATTTGAGGAAGATGAAGTCTTAGTCGGCATGAGGAAGTTATTTCTAGATGAAGAAGATATGGATTGCAGTGCTATAGTTGAGGAAGAGGTGGAGGATGAGGATGACCCTATCATTCAGACTGTGGAAAGAGGAACCATTCTCAAGAACTGGACTGCTGCACCATCCCAGGCCCGCCGAGTTCCTGGTAGCTTGGCAGATTAACATTAATTATTTTTAAGTATTTGAGAAATTTTAGTATTTTGTTTTGAAATAATTTCTCAAGTCATCGAACCGCACTTGTTAACGTTTTAATGATTTCAATTAATGCATTGCTATCTTTCGTATTTACTATTATTCTCTACATCTTCTCTCTTTACAATATTATTATTACCTATCCCGATGAATCTGTGACTGTGACATATAATGAGACAACGCAACGTAAGGATAGTGATTCAGAGGACTTGAAGATGATACGATACCTGAGGAAATTGTCAGAGAAGTGGAAAATTTTGAAAACAAGCTAAAGTCCAATTTAGGCAAAACTGAGGCAGTTAATTTAGGGGATGCAAAACTGGTTAAGGAAACATGCATAAGCATTCATCTATCACGGTCAGATAAATAAGAGTACATCAGATTCCTAAAAGAATATCAAGATATCTTTGTATGGTCCTACGACGACATGATGGGTTTGAGCACATCCATAGTCGCTCACAAGCTACCCACTAATCCTACATGTCCACCGGTGAAACGAAAACTCAGAAAGTTCAAGCCATAAATGAGTTTGAAGATAAAAGAGGAGATCACCAAGCAGATCAAAGCCAAGGTTCTTAGAGTGGTCGAGTACCTGAATTGGTTGGCCAACATTGTGCCAGTTCCGAAGAAAGATAGGAAGGTCAGAGTATGTGTTGACTACCAAGATCTAAATAGAGCAAGTCCCAAAGATGACTTCCCATTGCCCATTATACACATATTGATCGACAATTGTGCCAAACATGAACTCCAATCCTTTTTGGATTGCTTCGCGGGATACCATCAGATCTGGATGGATGAGGAGGATGCTGAAAAGACAGCCTTCATCACGCCGTGGGGAATATATTGTTATAAAATGATGCCATTTGGTCTGAAGAATGCATGAGCCACCTACATGAGAGCTATGACAACTATTTTCCACGACATGATACACAAAGAGATAAAAGTGTAAGTGAATGACGTTATCATCAAATCCAAGAAGAGCACGTATCACATAGTAGATTTGAGAAAAAATTTCGATCGGCTTCAAAGGTATAATCTGAAACTGAATCCTGCAAAGTGTGCTTTCGGAGTCCCCGCCGAAAAATTGTTAGGATTCTTCGTCAGTCGCAGAGGGATAAAGTTGGACCCATCAAAAGTCAAAGCAATCCAAGACTTTCCACCGCCGAAGAATAAGAAAGATGTGATGAGATTTTTAGGGTGTCTTAATTACATCAGTCGTTTCATAGCACAATCAACAGTGATATGTGAGTTGATCTTCAAAATGCTGAGGAAAGATACTGCAACAAGTTGGACTGAAGAATGCCAGAAAGCCTTCGACAAAATCAGGGAGTATCTATCTAAACCGCCCGTTCTGGTCCCACCAAAACTAGGAAGACCATTGTTGCTGTATTTGTATATGCTGGATGGAGCCTTCGATTACGTTTTGGGACAACATGACGAAACTGGAAGAAAGGAACATGCAATATATTATTTGAGCAAGAAATTTACACCCTACGAAGCCCGGTACTCTTTGCTGGAATGCACCTGCTGTGCTTTGACATGGATAGCTCAGAAGTTGAGACATTATTTCTGTGCATACACCACATACCTCATATCAAGGATGAATCCACTAAAATATATCTTTCAGAATCCCATGCCTACGTGTAAGTTAGAAAAATGGAAAATATTGCTGAGTGGATTCGACATCATCTATGTAACTCAGAAGGCGGTCAATGGAAAAACATTGGCGGATCATCTGGAAGAAAATACCGTAGACGGAGAACACGAACCATTGAAAACGTATTTTCCCGATGAACATGTGTCGTTTGTGGGAGAAGATATCACTGAGGCATATGTTGGGTGGAGAATGTTCTTCGATCGAGCAACAAACTTCAAAGGAGTAGGAATTGGAGTTGTCTTGGTATTAGAAACCGGCCAACATTATGTGGTATCCGCAAAACTCAGGTTTCCATGTACCAACAATATGGAAGAATATGAGGCTTGCATCTTGGGGCTCAGGTTGTCCATTGACATGAATGTTCAGGAGTTTCTGGTAATTTGAGATTTCGATCTGTAGGTGCATAAGGTTTTAGGAGAATGGGCTACAAAGAACACCAAAATATTTCCATATTTACACTGTGTACAATAGCTTATCAAAAGGTTCACGAAGATAGAATTCAAACATGTTCTGAGGGTTTAGAACTAGTTCGCAGATGCATTAGCCACTTTGTCTTACATGATAAAACATCCAGACAAGAATTTCATCGATCCTATCCCAATAGGAATTCATAAGCATCCAACTTATTTTGCTCATTTTGAAGAAGAGAGCGATGGAAACCCGTGGTTTTATGACATCAAGGAATATTTGGCAAAGGGAGAATATCCAGAGCACGCCACCCATACTCAGAAGCGCACACTTTGAAAATTAGCGAACCACTTCTTCAAAGCATAGGTATTATGTACAGAAGGACTCCAGACCTGGGATTATTATGATGTGTCGACGCCAAGGAAACATCTAGATTGCTCGAGGAAATACATGCCGGAACCTGTGGACCACACATGAATGAGTTCACTTTGTCCAAAAAGATACTAAGAGTGGGATATTTCTGGATGACTATGGAAACAGACTGCATCAAGTATGTTCAGAAGTGCTACCAATGCCAGATACATGCTGACATGATACAAGTACCACCCAATGAACTCAATGCAACAAGTTCACCTTGGCCATTCTCGACTTGGGGTATGGATGTTATCAGCCCGATCGAGTCTTCCACTTTGAATGGATATAGATTCATCCTAGTGGCCATATACTACTTCAAAAAATAGGTTGAAGCCGCATCTTACAAAGTTGTAACTAAGAAGGTTGTAGTAGATTTTGTCCGGGACCGCATTGTTTGTCAGTTTGGAATACCATAGTCAATCATCACCGACAACGCCGCCAATCTCTTACGATTGCACGCCATTATTCAAAGGCGTCATAGTCCAGAGAACCCTCCTCATGGCCCGAGGACACTATCTCATGGCCTGCGAATCTCTTGTCATACGCTTCATGGCCCAGTACGTCATGGTCTAAGGACATCATCCTCCTCGTCCAAAGACAATCTTCATGGTCCAAAGGGAATTTGAACCATGTTTAAATTTTTGCAATAACTAATATATATTTGCATGCACCATGTTTTAAGTTTTTTTAGGTAACTCAGAAGTAAATGTTCTGCAAACAGGAGCAATCTTTGCTCCGATTTTCGACCACAACGTTCCCATCTTTTGACTGCTTCAAACGTAACTGACGATCATCAATTACCTACCTTTTACTCTATGGACGTTCAGACATCTGCCTCATGATATGCCCACAATGTTCATTTCACATTCATGATTCCGCTCACGACACTGTCCTACCTAAAGAACCTTTTCGAAACATACGACCATTCTCATAACTACTCCATCGGTTTCGCTCGTCGTTGGATCCAGAACTACACATGGCCTGATTCCCGTAACACCATGGATATGTAGGCAACTCAGGAACCAGGGTTCAACCCCATTTTTCGAATCACATCATTCCCCATTCAATTCATCCAAAATTGGTCATCATTTTCTTTACCCGACAACTCTTTCATCATTCCCGGATAAAGAGGGGCAGCTGTTGATACCCAATTTTGCCCTCACATTTCCTAAATAGTATATATATTTTCCAAAATGTAATTTTGCATCATTTTTTAGTTTACAAAATCTATACAAGCATTTTTATAATTTTTCATACTTTTTAGGGCTTCAAAATTGACTTTCTTGCATTTAAATTACTTGAATATTTATTAGGTACTCCTTAAAATTATTTTGTGACAACTTAATCACCTAATTATTATTTGCATCCATAATACATGTTTCAAATATTTTTACTTTATTTTATATAATTACATTAGTATTTTTAGGCTATTTACACAATCTTGCAATAATGGCCTATATTTTATAATTTATTGCATTTGAAATTTTATTCAAGGTCAAAATAATATTTTATATTTTTATAATCCTCTACTATTATTTTAAAGTACTAATTCACATAAATAGCATTTTATGTTTTATTTAAATATTTATATTAAATTATTTTTCCCTTAATCTCTCATTTTTAAAAAAATGGCCCAATTTTAGGCTAATTATCGGACCAATTTTGGCCCAAATACTTAGCCCCCTCACTCTCTCCAGCATCCCAATCCAAACGTCCCCTTAATATCAACCCAGACGAAACCCGTTTCCAAAACGCGACCCAACTCCTTTTAAATCTCAAACGTTGATAAAAAACGATCAATGACTCACAAAAACCCCATTCCCTTTCCTTATATCCCTACATCCTAACTCTAGTCCTCATTTCCTAAAGACAGCCGCCTCTATTCTCTCCTCCCTCCTTCAAAAACCCTAGCCGCCTACCCCAATCTTCTCCAAATCCAAGCAAATCATGGATTCTTTCAGTGATTTATTTACCTTTTACGCGTTACCTTGTTGTTACTTACAAGAATATGGTGTTTCTTAGTACTTGCCTAAACTTGGAAAGTACCATCTCTAAGATTCGGGCCCGTTCAACTTCAATCGCTAAGATCTGGACAATATCTCGTCCATATACACGGAAGAACGGTTGATTTTTCATATTAGTAGAATGATTTTCGAAAATTGAACCCTGATTAGGGTTTGAATTTCGATTTCTTTCCTTCACTGGTTGCTTTATTGGTTGCATGTATATTTTTCTTTTCCTTGTTTATGTTTGATTGGCTTCTTTCCTTATTTACTCGTCTGATTTAACTACTATATAAACCCCTCCCCTAAATCCCCTTTGACGGACCTTAATCACTGTTATTCTCTCACTCCCACTTATTCTACTATTCTGAAATTTGAGACCTTGGCCGACTGAAAGACAAAGCCACCAGAATTCTACTATGCAACCTCTCTCAGTGTGAGCACTGCCCTGGGTTCATTTGAAGCCCTTGGGAACTCTGACGCACTAAGAAATTTGGGGTGTTTGCTGTTCTCTCTGTGTTACTAATAAGAAAGCTATTCGCTCTTGCTCTCTACCTTATTAGCTCGTTAATTCTGCAAATTGGTGAGTAATAAGACTCTTGCGATTTTATTCTCTTTTATTTGTATTCTTGTCATTCAGGCCTTTGTGAACAATATGATGTTGTTTGCTTCTGTTCATGTTCATATTTGTTCTCATTATCCTATGCCTTTTTTTTTATATATCTGAACTTATGTGGGATTCTGAATTTTGGTGCATGTCCAGTTCAAATGTGTAGCTTGAATTATTTCTTTAGGAATGTGTGCTATTTTGAATCCCTATTGTTTGAGTCCTTTCATATGTATTGCCTTGATCCCTTGTACTAAAACTATTAGGAGATCATCTCCTGCCCAAAACTTACTTGATTGAACTCTTTTTCGATAAGTGCCTTATGTATGCTCTACTGTTTCTCTGCCTTATGCTCATATGAACTTTATGTTCCAATTACTATTTCAAAGTTAGTAAAAAATGTAGCTATGTGGTGTTCTTTCTCAATCCTGCACTCTTTAGCATTGCCTAAAGCTTTTAGTTGAATTTCAATATACTTAGTTTATTCTATTGTGTATAATTAACTGGCATAATCCTTAGAGTGTGCATGTTCTATTAACCTTAAGTTGATATGTTTTCTCTACCATGAGTTCCTCAAATCTTTGGGCTATACTCAGAAGGTTAGGCTGTTTGTTGGCTGTCGTAGATCATGCATACTAGCCTGTTTTCTAGATATATTAGAATTTCATGTAAAAATTGTTGTTCCCCTTGATTATGACCCTATAGACTATCATGACTAAGAACCTCAGGTCTATAGTCCCTTTTGATTAAGTTTGGACCATCTTTACTGTGGAATTATTTTTCTGGGAGACTTAGTATGCTTATCTTGGTAATTCTCATGATATGCTTCTTCAGTTCAACTAATATTGCACATGCTATACTCTTTCCTTGTTATGAAATTGTTTTTTCATTCCATAGGTTTGAATGACCCTATTAAGGTCATCCTCTATCAATCCTTCAACATTCGTAATTAGATTTCCTGCTTGAAATTGTCTTTAGTTGCTTTTAACCACGTTAGTGTTTAAAACCTCTCTAGAAATAGCCTATTATCTTATGAGGACCAGTTGTCCTCTATAGCCAAAATGCAGACATGAATTTGCTTATGTATGTCCTGCCAACATGCCACATGAATTTACTTATGCTTTATAATCTTGGGAAATAAGTATGTGGACTTTCTACTCTGTTCAATTTGTTCAACACATAGTCTATTGCTTGTGTGACCATGTCCTTCGGTTGGTCTTGGTATTTGGTTCTACGTGATGTTGGGCTTGGCTGTTGGAGCCAGACTTACTAGACTGATCTTATGAGTTGGAATCCAAGTCTACTGGAGCTGTCAAAGGTCTGGAAAATACTGGTTTATCTATACTGGCCCTATCATTGGGCCTATACTGGTCTGTTTATGTAATTATTCAGATTTAATTCTGGATTTGTAATAATCTTGTAATTGAACAAACGGGATGATTAATAAAAGGGGTAGGTTATTTTAATTCTCGCACAATGGGTAGAAAGCATGCTTATAGGACTTATGTACTCTACTTGTTATTTTGACTCTTATGTGTTGCACACTAGTAGAAACCATGCCCATAGTAATCACACACTCACTCAACCTGTTTACTATCAAAGCATGAGCTTAAGTACTCTATTTGTTCCCTATATCTACTGTTATGTGTTATTGGACAACATGCCTATAGGATCACTAATGCCCATAAAGAAATCATGTCTTTAGTACCTTAATTGATTAATTAGCTGTTGTTATTGTTATCGTACTGACCCGCCTAGATAACATGCCTATAGGGATAAAAATGTTATAAAATCAGGTCTGATTGTCAATTGTTAGAGATCTTGCCGATAGGATATTGTCACTCGCTTAAAATTGTTTCCGAGATCAACTTGTTAATATTGGATTCTAAAAAAAAATTGTTTCATTGCTTAGCTACGCCACTACTAGAAATCATGCCTATGGAACAATGTCACCTTCCTAAGACGCATATTTATAAAATCAGCGCTAATAGTTCTAAGCTTACAAATTGTTTACTGCCTCCTCGCCTAAGCCATTAAGAGCAATAATGTTGCATATACATTACTAGAATTCAGAATCACTTAGAAACCATGCCTATAGGACTTGGTTAGTTATACTATTTTGAGTAACCTAAGTAAGTCTAGAACCATCCAATAGAGGTCCAATGCCTCCTGGACCATATGCATGGGACGGGTAGTGCACGCATAGGGTGCGACCTAGAATTGAATTGGAGCGCTTCTAAGTAAACAACTTTAACATAGTAATTGTTATACCCCATTTTAATACGGGTCAAATTAGGTAATTCTGAAGGTTTAATTGATTATTCTTACATTATTAGTGATATTAGAAGCTTAAATAAATAATTTGGAAGAAAGGAGGGACAAAATTGGGTGTCAACATCTGCCCCTCTTTGACTAGAGACGATGTAAGACTTTTCGGACAAAGAATATTGACTTAGTAGCCAATTTTGTCCAGACCATCAAGATTGGAATGGGATAAAGGGGACGCAAAAAATGATTGCGGCCGAGTTCCGGTTTCGAGTTGCCTACATATCTCAGGTTTCACGAGAATCAGGTCATATGTAGTTCAAGACTTATGGTACCTTGGAGTAAGACTCAATCATAGATGCAAATCCTAAAACGCTGCCCCAGTGTCAGATTATGGAGACACCGGGTGTTAACACTGGGTTGGTCATGATAGGAAAAACTGTTTGAAATAAGAATTTAATGATGAATTTTGTAAGTCGGGCCGAGCGGAGTTCGAAGTAGATCCTTGACCTTTGTTTGGAGAGTTTGGTATTCGTCTCCAAAAAATTGCCCCAGTTCACTGCTAAGATATAGTTTCACGTTGTGCTATATTTCCTGCAAAGCTTGACATGCTAGACAATTCGTCAGGAAATAAGATGCAACATATCATAATAATCTCATGAAAATAATATTTAGGCGTAAATTTATGAGAAAAGTGAATTTATTGCGCAAACATATAAAAATATAATTTGTGGTAACGTATTTGATGATTGCAATGCCATATGAAAAGCTTATGAAAATAAATGCATTGGCAATGATTTATGAAAGATAATATGTTTCAGTAATGCTTATGCAATTGTGACCACTTGGGTCGAAATAAATTAATGTCCTTTTTGAGAAAGGATTAACCTCTATGTCTTATTTGAAGGCGGACGACCATGATATGTTCCATTCGAGGGTGGTTAACCTAAAATATTCTATTTGAGGGCGGATGGACCCGATATATCCTATTCGAGGGCGGATGGACCCGATATATCCTATTTGAGGGCGGATAGACCCGATATATCCTATTTGAGGGCGGACAAACCTGATATATCCTATTTGAGGGCGGATGGACCCAATATATACTATTTGAGGGCGGATAGACCCGACATATCCTATTTGAGGCCGGATAGACCCGATATATCCTATTTGAGGGTGGATAGACTCGATATATCCTATTTTGAGGGCGGATGGACCCAATATATTCTATTTGAGGGCGGATAGACCAGATATGTCCTATTTGAAGGTGGACAAGCTTGACATGTAATGCTTGATTGTAATTACAAAGATTGATGTGATGCGGTGCAAAGAGCTCGATGTGGAAGATAAAGCTTGATCCGGTGCCAGAGTTATAATAATAATATTCAGGGTGCGATGCAAAGAGCTTGGTGCAGTAGAGAATATCCATGGTGTGGAGATCTTGATATAGTGACTTTACAAAAGAAAATATTCAAGGAGCGTTGCCAATAATTTGGGGATTTGCGTGCTGGAGTTTGTTATTAGCAAATTCCTGCACTCAAATAAAACTATGAGTTTCAATATATAATTTGCGATAACTCGACTCGATCTCCATGTTGCATTATATTTCCTGCAAAGCTTAACATGCTAGGCAAATTTGTTAGTAGAGTAGATATTGAAATGCAATATGCTTAAAGTAATCTAATGAAAATGACACATTTTGGGCGTTTACTTATACAATGCGAATAATTTGATAAAAATGTAGCTTTATGCCAATGATGATTTTCAATAATAACATGCGATTGATAAATGTGCTTTGCAATGATTTATGATAATGAGGCATTTCAGTAATGACGTTAAAACAAGACCATCTAGGTCGAAATAAATAAATGAAAAGCATGTGAATATGCACTAAAGTGTCCTATTGTTCAGGCAGACAACCTTAATATCCTATTATCAGGTGGATAACCTTGTGTCCTATTATCAGGCGGACAACCTTGTGTCCTATTATCAGGCGGATTACCTCATGTCCTATTATTAGGTGGACGAACCTGGATGCATGGCGCTTGATTTGCAATTTTAAACATTGGTGCGATGCAGAAGCTTGGTGCAATGCTTGATTTGTAGTTGTATAATGCGGTGCAGAAGCTTGGTGCGATGTTTGATTTTTAGTTGTATAATGCGGTGCAGAGATATTGCTATGGTTACTTCGAAGTAACGTTTATTGATGGTGCAATGCGGAGATCTTGGTGCAATAAATTTGCAATAGCAAATTACGGTGCAGAGTAATTGATGCAGTGCCTTTGTACTAGTGAATGTTCCTGGTGCAATGCTAACAGTTGTTGGATCTTCATACTGAAGTTTTGCTATTAATAACTTCCTGCACTCAAAGAAAAATTATAAGTTGCAAAGTTTTATTTGTGCGGGCTTGGCTTCATCCTTTGCTTTGCATGAATCTTGCAACTTCTGCCTTGGTGCTGAGCTTTGCGATACAGGGTAATATTTTTCAAGAATAGCTAAAATATGCCCCTGCATTACTCAAAGAAACTCGTTAGTATAAAAGAAAGTGGTTTCCTTGCATTGAACGTCAAAGTTTTCTTTGAATCTGTAACTTGTTGCTATGGCATCCTCAAATTTGCTGTTGTGCTTGTAACAAATATGTAGCTTGAGATTTCATTTTCTACTTTGCCAAATAATGAAGGGTCCTTCTGCAAAATCAAGGGTGGGCGGGTGGAGAATGGTTGCATTATGACATCATTCTTAGTCCTCCTGATCTGCTATGTGTTTTCTCTTCAAGCACTGTGGTGCCAATTTTGATGGATCGCCTTTGACAATGATTGTGCCTGCGGTGCATTTACTGCTTGGTAACTCATGTTGTACCGTTATCTTGCCTTGTTCAATCATGCTTTGTATCTTGAATTTGAGGGCTGAACATTCTTCAGTGTCATGTCCTTGAATGTTTGAATGAAATGCACAATTCTTAGATGGATTAAAGTTTTGAAGTGGTTGCTCAGAGATAAATCCTTTCCTTGGTCGTAGAAGACTTTTGTCTTTCAATCTATCAAGTATGTCAACCAATGGCTCTTCCGAAGGAGTGAAAAGGCAGGGCTTCATCCCTTTTTATTGTCGAGGGTTGCATTGTGCTCGGGGAAATTGCTTCTGAAAGTTCTGCTGAAAAGTTTGCTGGTGATTAGGCTTGAGGTGCATGCTCAAAGTTGGAATTGGCATAATTTTGCGAATATGATTATTGTTATAGGATTGTGGCTGGTGCATAGTCGTGGCAACTGGATTCTTTTCTTTCTTTTTGCATCGCAGGTTTTCAGGTATCTCTTGGTGGGAAGGTTTGGTTAATAGCTTGATTTTATCGAACCATCCACAACTCTCCCTTCATGAATGCTACATTTTAACTCTTTCCCAATTCAAATCAAATCGGAGAAATTGCATACACAAGTTGCGAGCAGCTTATCAAAATATGTGCCTTCTTGAATTTGAATGAAGGTTGAGATCATTCCCTCGAAAGTGTTACGGAGATTAACTAACACATTTCTTCATACCACATTCGCCTTGGTACCATCAGTCTGTACTTGCAACAGTCCCTTACTAATGTTGAATTCTTCAAATCGGTCTATCATCATAGCCTCGTCCTTTATGCAGATTCGCAACCAAAACAGTGTTCAGTGCTAGGCAACCTTTAAAGAAAAATTGAAACTATACAAACAAAAATAAAGCGTTGGCATAATGAAATAAATGCATAAAGATAATAGAGTATATGATTAGATAGATGAATCCATGGTATGGTTAAGTTGGAGCCTTAAACTAGTAACGATGGCCTATGTTGCAAACTGGATGAACGGGAATGAATTATTATTTAGAGGAGGGCTCTAACGCTCGAGATTTGTTGGCGTGGAAGCGAATTGATTTGAAATTTTGTGAAAGGTTGACTCATGAACATCAAAGCTTTAGCTCTAATACTAGTTCTTTTCTTTGCATGGCTCTAGAATTTTTCAAAAATTTCCCCAATCTTTAGGATTTTTTTTATTACTCCATGGCATGATGTCCTATGCGAGCATACTCAATTTCTTTAAAGCTGACCAATTTTCATAAAAAGCAATTCTGCCCCAGTTTCCTTCTTTGAGTAAATAAAAATATAAAAAAAATCTACTATAAAAAATCAAGCCTTATATAGATTATGCTTCAAAGAGGCCAAAGACGGATAATTTTTATGTTGAAAATAATTTTTGGTTGTTTGACTATCGACAAGCTCATAATCAAGATACTTGATTAGGATATAAGAGTCAATTGAACATGAAAGGACTCTATTATTATTATTTTTTAGAGTTGGCAAATCATAAAGTTGTCGAGACCCGGAATACGATATCAACCGTTTTGAGAGTTATGGGATGGTCCCTCAACACGCCTGCCAAAACTTAGAATTAGCGGGGTGCATGAAGGGTAGTCTCGACGACCCGAAATAACAATACGAATATTTGAATTGAATAGATGGCAATTTAGAATAATTTGGCGATGCAAATTGGTCAAATAGTGGACTTCTATTGCTTGGTAGATTGCACAAATTTGGACATCTACCAATTTATAAATGAGAGTTGGCACGAATGTTGAAATTCTAAAGTATAGGTAGAATGCTAAATAAATTTTAAGAAAAATAGTGCAATGAGACAAGATAGAAGCTTATGGTTGTGTGAAAAGGATATGGACAAATTGAAAAATTATGTGAGGCACGATTGACAATATTTTAAGAATATGTAATTATATTTAAAGAGAGGGATGCGAATAAAATTAGCTCAAAAAATTAAGTGGGCAAATTATTTTACCTAACCATAAGCGATTACATTATTTTTTATTTAATGAAATCTTACTATACACCTTTTTGGTTAAAGAAAATTCTTAACGTTAGTTAAAGGCACAAATATTGAGTGATTTCATGATGGACCGAGCTTTGTTGAAAAGTTTGCGGACAAAACATCCTGCCTTATAAATAATAGTAGATCATATTCAACAAAAGGTACCTTAATTAGATTCTAAGAATGAGAGTGGACCTAACCGGTGCTCTAGAGTTGTTAAAGAGCGCTAAGCGCAGAATAATTGATGGTTATTATTATTATTAATTTGGGAAGATGATATATAAATAAGTAAAAGAAAAAATATATAAACAAATAAAGTATACATAAAAATGTAAGCAAGTTAAATAGTCAATACGTTCTTCTTCTGTAAAACAACAAATGATGTTAGTTAAGAATAATAAGCAAATAAAAAATAAGCCATATAACAAATAAGCAAGTAAGCAAGCAAATCATGTGACACATTCCAAAGCTTAACAAATAATAGCACGTCCTAATATAAGGGACCTTTTTGTGCCAGAAGTAGGCCTAGCGTGTATTAAAGGACAAATATGTCATTATGTGTCGTTCCATCACTTTAAATTAATTAAACAATTCTATTTTTTCAAAACTTTTTTTAATAATAATAATAATAAAGTAAATAAATTGCTTAAACCTTCTCTTTTCTTTTTCTTTTTGTAATAAAAAATTTAAAAGAAAGTATAATAAAAGATATTTCGTCATGTTTAAACTTCTCGATGTTACGCTTGATTATTTGAAAATTTTCATATATCATCAAAAAATTAGTTATGCTCCATTACCTAGGATTTAGTAAATTTATAGCAAATGGTCCATATAATTGGCATGTTCACCCCTCAAATAATGCACATATGTGATAAGGTGTCACTTGGGGTTGAAAACCCACTTGGACATTTAGGCGAGGTTAACTAATGGATTTAATACACCTCGGGTATTAAATCGCCTAGCGTTAAAATGATGCATGCTCTTAAAAGGGTGTTTGGTTTAGCTCTATCTTAAGTTGACTAAGAGTGTGTTTTCTAGACTGGTCTTCTCCCAAGTGGAAAACTTGAGAGTGGAAAGCCGTGAGTGTCACCGCTGATCGACTTACTCACGAACTTTCCCCTAAAAGGTAATTTTGAAAAGTGCACGGCCGCAAACCACGTAACCGCTAGGTGTGTGCTTAGTTTGAGTTTTCAAAAAGTGGAGGAAGTGAAACGAGATGACAATTTATACAAAGCAATAAGTATATATAAACAACAATTTATCACATAAGGCAACTCATATAAGAATCATAAACAATGTACAAACACACAAATAAATTTATTATTAACCTAAGTTTGTTATGGTCTAGAACCTAGTATCCCCAACAGAGTCGCCATGCTGTTATACCCCATTTTAATACGGGTCAAACTAGAGTATAACATATTGGTAATTCTGAAGGTTTAATTGATTATTCTTACATTATTAGTGATATTAGAAGCTTAAATAAATAATTTAGAAGAAAGGAAGGACAAAATTGGGTGTCAACAGTAATTGGGTAGCATGAGATAATAGTTCGTGCCTGCTGAATAATAGGAGCAACTCCTATCTGAAGGGAGTTGCGAAGTATTATTTATATTCTACGGGGTGATTCTTTAGGCTAAAAAACTTAGGACCCCCTATTCTTTATATCTACATTTATTTCTTCAAACATTGTATGTACATCTTGTAGTTCTTAAAGATTTGTACCGATTGTGTTATAATGAACTTCCCCGACCTTTGTTTATTTGATCACCTAGTCTAATTATATAATCCACATAGTTCTAAGTTCGGCCGGGACCCACAGTTATGGACCTCGAAGAGTGCCTAACCCTTTCTCTTTGAGGTAATTTGAGCCCTTACCCGATCTTTAGTGACGTTGACTAGTCAAAATAGAATTATTTGCAAATAGGTGTCCTAACGCACCTTAATAATCGTTAGGTGGCGACTCTTTTCTTTTAACACCCATTTAAAAGAGTTGTCACATGTTGCAACCCGATTTCGCGAGAAAAATGGGCGCGACACAAGTCCTTATTCCTCTCCCTATACTGCTCCATCAACCTCCTTACCAGGTGAATGGCTTCTGTAGTCGAACGCCTTGGCATGAAACCAAACTGGTTCTCCGAAATAGACACGCTCCTTCTCACCCTCCTCTCCACCACCTTCTCCCAAGCTTTCATGGTGACTCAGCAACTTGATACCTTGTATTTATTGCAATTCTAGATATCACTCTTATTATTGTACAATGGAACCATCAAACTACGCCTCCACTCTTTGGGCATCTTCTTCATCCTAAAAATAATATTAAATAAACCAGTAAGCTACTTCACGCCTGCCCGGATCGTGTTCTTTCAAAATTCCATCGGAATCTCCTCTAGTCTAGTCGCCCTACCCCTACTCATATTCCGCATAACCTCCTCAACCTCTTCAACCTTAACACGTCTACAAAACCCAAAATCACAATGGTTTTCTGAGTATTCCAACTCCCCAAGCTCAATGATCCTATCCCCATCCTCGTTCAACTGTTTATGGAAGTAAGTTTGCCACATGCGTCTAATACACGCCTCCTTTACCAAGATCTTACCTTTTTCTTCTTTAATGCACTTCACTTGGTTCAGTTTTCGAGCCTTTCTCTCTCTAGCCTTGACTAACCAGAACAATTTCTTTTCACCGCATCTGCCCCTCAGCTCCTTATAGAAGCGTTCAAATGTTGTAGTCTTGGCAACAGTGACCGCTAACTTCGCCTCCTTCTTAGCCTTATTATAAACTCCCTATTTGACCTTCCCTCCTCCTCATTGGCACTCTTTATTAGTTTCACGTATGCCGCTTTCTTGGATTCCATGTTTCTTTGAACCTCTCCATTGCACCACCAGTCCCCTTTGTGACCCACTAGGTAGCCCTTTGTGGCCACTAATAACTCTCTAGCAGCTTCCCTAATGCAATCCGCAGTCGTGGTCCACATACAACTCGCGTCCCTATTACTCTTCCAGGAACGCATAGAGAATAACTTCTCCCTTAATACCCGAGCTTTGTCCTTAGTCAAGGTTCCCTACTTGATCTTAGGTTGACTATACACTACTCTCTTCTTCCTTTCTCTCTTAATCTCCAACTCCATTACCAAGAGCCTATGTTGGATTGAAAGCCACTCACTCGGTATAACTTTGCAATCAATGCATAAGCCTCTATCACTCTTCCGCCATAGAAGGTAATCAATCTGAGTCCTGGCCACCATACTCCAAAACATGACCAAGTGATCCTCTCTCTTCTGAAAGCCTGAGTTAGCAACTACCAAATCAAATGCTTTGACGAAGTCCAACAACGAGGTACCACCCTCGTTCCTAACACCAAAACCGAGACTGTCACGTTCATCGCAATATCCCCTAACTGATTCCCTATTATGGCCATTAAAATCACCTCCTATGAATAGCTTCTTGGTGTGCGGAATACCTCTCACCACCTCATCCAAATTCTCCCAGAGAAGTGCCTTTTAAGCTCCTCGTCCAAACCCGCTTATGGTGCGTAAGCACTAATCACACTTAAAGTGAGCCCACCCACCACTAGCTTAATAAACATCAACCTATAATTCATCCTAAGGGTGGAAAGTGGGTCGATCCAGGCTCGGGACCGCGGGACAAACGGGCCTGGACCGGTTATACCGGTGTTCGTGGGTCTGGTCTGGGCAGGTTCTTCACTTTAGGACCGCTATGCCCGAGACCGTTTGTGTCACGATCCAATTTTCCCTCCGTTGGGTATCGTGATGGCACATATCATATACGAAATATACAACAACAATAATTTAACATCTAATAATTTCTTTTAAAAAATGGATCCTTTATACAATAATATGTTCCCAAAACACGGTAGTGCAAAGCATAAGCTCTACAGAATTTCAATATAATCTTATAAATACAACTGTTCGAAAATAAATAAAACAACATTTGAAAAGATAGTACGGTGACTCTGAAACCCATGAACGTTGTAGCAGGTTTTACCTTGAGTCTCCACAACAGCAATCCGCGCTGTTAGCTATCGATCGACCGGCTACGCAAAACCTGAAATCTGCACAAAAATGTACAGAAGTGCAGTATGAGCACACCACAGCGGTGCCCAGTAAGTATCAAGACTAACCTCGGTGAAGTGCTGACGAGGACTAGTCAAGACACCCACGGATCGAATGAAATAAACAAGTATAAATATGGGAAAAACGGAATATGATATCTACATAAATAATACGAAATATGGCTAACAATACAGTAAATTCAATAAGGTAGGAAAATAACAAGTATCAGCGGAAAAACCATGAAGTAATACAAAAGAGTGAATGGAAAACAAACTAAGTCCGGAATCACATATAAAACAAGGACAAGTAATAACTGAACAATTACAACTTCTTTTACATCAAGTCTTAGTCAACTCCGCGAGGTATCGAACCTTGAACAAATCTAAACTTACGGGTCCCAATATCTGAACCCTAATATTTGGCACCTTATGCCCTCATTTCAACTAATAACTGCACAGACGACTCCCGTGCCAATTAGAGTCATTCACACATAGAAGGAAAATACAAAAAAGGCATCTATATTCAACAATAACAAGGAAACTCCTTAATACGATAAGAGTGCTTAGCTGCGGGTATGCTTGTGCAATTGTCCTAACATAGTTCAAACCAGCTAATAAGCTTAAGGAAAGGAAAGGACAACACGAAAAATGTTTTCTCACAACTTTCACAGAACGTGTCCACATAGGTAGGTGTACCCCTACACAATATCAACAACAAGAATGGCCCCAGGCCTACACAAGTCATCACAAAACAATCCCTGACATATCCCACCTTGTCTCGCAACGTGTGCAATAGTAAAGTACGTGCCCGCCTTGTCTCGCCACACACGCATAATCATGTTCCTACCTTGTCTCGCCACGTGCGCAACCCACATATACATATCCCGCCTTGTCACGCCGTGTGTGCAATATCAATAGAAATCACGGGACGGAAGAAACCTCGTGCAAATACCTATATCAACAACCGCCCGGCAGAAACCTCGTGCATCACCACAATAAGTACAACAACAACAATGATAATAATACAAAATACGGTAAATAAATAAATCTCTAGAACCTTCAATGACAAGGAAAAAGGTAAAACTAGTTAACAAGGAAGAACCACAATAAGGAAAACTAGGCATGATAAGAACATCTCAACACAAAAGAAAATAACATGTAACAATAGTCCACAATGTACGGCTCAATAACAAGAACTAACACGAGCCCAACAATTCGACATAAGGGTAAGTCCACTAAGGCATAGAACCTCTAAGCTTATTCTAAGGTTGAACAATTATGGGGAGGTACCGCCAAATCAACTACAAGTAGGCAGCGAGAAGATCACTATAACTTAAAATAAGGGAGGGCATTTACAAAACATGAATAACTACAACTTCAAATAGGGATAAGAAATTAGGGAGAAGGAAATGGAGGAAATAACAGTCTCAATTAAGGCACATATTAATCAAATATCAATAAGAGTGAATCGAGTAATTAAGGAAGTAATCATGGCAAGAACAATTACATATTCAATGAATATAAGGACCTAGGAACCCTAAAAGGCCAATTTCCACAAATAAGTCCGGGCACGTACTCGTCACCTCACGTACACGGACTACAATTAACATAGAAGACTAAAATCCTAAGGGGTAGTTCCCCCATACAAGGTTAGGCAAGATACTTACTTCAAAGAAAATAACCCGGTACTCTAAAATGAACTCCTCGGGTGAAAAAGACCTTCAAACGGCTCAAATCTAATCAAAATAACTTCAAGACACAAATAAAACTCATAAGGAACTATTCCAGATCATAAAGTCTCAATCTTTACAAAAATCTAGAAATCGACCCAAAATTCGACCCCCGGGCCTGCACCTTGGAACCCAAAATTTTTTACAAAACTCGAACACCCATTCCGATACGAGTTCAACCATACTAAAATTACCAAATTCCGATACCATTTCGTCCCTCAAATCACAATTTTTCATTTTCAAAACCTTTTTCTAAACCTAACATTTTCCTCAACTCAAAACACAAATTAAATGATAGAAATGAAGATGAAATCATGGAATATATTAGATTCTAGGTGAAGAACATTTACCCAATCGATTTTCTTGAAAAACCCCAAAAGAAGCTCCCACAACCGAAGTCCAAAACTCAAAATATGAAGAAAAATAGCCAACCCTCGACTTAAATGTTCTGCCAGGACTTCTGTATCTGTGGACAAGAAACCACATCTGCGTATTCGCATTTGCGATAAATAGTCCGCATCTGAGGACTTGGCTAACTAGGCCAGGGACTGCATCTGCGGATATACAGCCGCACCAGCAGCACCGCAGAAGCGAGATTCGTCGCAGATGCGATCATAGAACCGTAGAAGCAGTCTTCGCACCTGCGTGCCAACATCCGCAGAATCGGGCTAGCTCCCAGACCTCAAGGATCTCAGTAGCGATCAGGCTCACACAGAAGCGGAGCCGTACCTGCGCTCCAAAGTGTCGCAGGTGTGAGACACCAGAACCAGACCTGCTCAAACTAGGAATAACATCCAAAAACTCGACCGGGGCCCCTGTCCAAACATACCAACAAGTTAATAACCTAACACAGACTCTCTCGGGACCTCTAATCACATCAAACAACAATGAACTTCCAACTTCCATCTTCTAACACTCGTGCCGAAACCTATCAACCCAACCCGGAATGACGTCAAATTTTGCTGACAAGTCCCAAGTAGCATTATGGAGTTGTTCCAACTCTCAGAATTGCATTCCGACCCCGATATCACCAAAGTCAACTATTGGTCAAACCCTTTCCACTTTCCAACTTTAATTTTGGCCGAAATGCTCCAAATCACCCTACGGACCTCCAATCCAAATTTGTGGGCGCGCCTAAGTTCAAAATCACCACACGAAGTTGTTTACATCATCCAAAACCCATTCTAGAGTCGTTTACACAAAAGTCAAATTTCGGTCAAATTCCCACCGTTGAAATTTCCAAAACTAGAATCCTTCTTCCAATTCGATTCCTAATCGTCCGGTAATTGAATTCAACCACTCACGCAAGTCGATACACATAATATGAGGTTGTACAAGACCTTATGCCGCCAAATGGAACTTAAAATCTCAAAACGACCGACCGGGTCATTACATTCTCCCACTCTTAAAACAAACGTTCATCCTCAAACGTGCCAAGAATCGCCTCGAAGTCTTTAAATCACTGGATGCACACTTCCAACATACACCCGCAGGNATGTGCAGGTGAGTTGGAAATGGAAGCCGAGCTAAATGAGAGCATAAACGTCAGAAAATACGTGCAAGAGTCGAAAAGGAGTGATCCGGGACAAGCATGGCGTTACCCAGGCGTTATAGCCAAAACGTCAGGGGTGGCCTGGCGTTACCCAGGCGACAGACCCATACCGCCAGGGGTTGCCTGGCGTTACCCAGGTGATAGACCCATAACGCCAGGGGTTGCCTGGCGTT
>ML356238.1:0-13606 GCA_005239505.1 Nicotiana paniculata | reverse complement strand
CTTTGATACTTTCAAAGTATTTGCTCGAGATGGCAGAGTCTCGTGCTGATAACGTGTTATAAAGTAACGACTGTAAAGTAAATAAGCTAAAGACAAGTGTAGAGAGAAACTGAAATATTATTGAACTTTTTAAACTGATGTACATAATGAACTGAAAACTCCTTTATTTATAGAAGAAAGGAAGCAGCTGCGAGGCTTTTCAAGAAGCAGCTGCAAGGCTTTTCTTCAGCTGCTTGTAAGCTGTCTGCATGAGCTGCTTGCAACTTGCCTGTTTAATAAGAAGCTGCTGCAAATCATTTTATTGAGTTGCTTGCAACCTGCCTGCATCAGCTGCTTGTATATAAACTTCAACAGAGTGCTAAATGGATAATCTTCTTCAGGAAGATTATCTATAGCGGAATAATAAATGGACATCCACAATATAATAATTTCATAACAGGATAAATAATTTGAGAGGGAGAGAGTAGTTTTTTCTTTCAAATTACATGTGGCATTAATAGTTGGTTCACTTTACTCGTTCTTGGCAAGTGTGTTTCACGCACCTGGTCTTATGGGCACAGACAGACCTAGGGGTGTTTAATGGTCACTAAGAAAATTAAGTTGCAACTCATAAATCTTGCTAAGTTTGGAAGGCTTTATAGAAATTTAGCCAAAAAATGAAATAGAAAATACTTAGTTTTTTGGTTTAATTACAAGGCTAAGCAGTGAGACTAGGTTATTAACACAAAAGGTTGAGTACGCTATTCAAAATAACCAAAAACTTAAAAATAATTTCTCAAGAAAAATAGTTTTGGTATAATACGTAAATATATACTCTCATCTGGGGCGGCTCAACGGATCTTGTGGCCTAAGACGAAACTATATTGAGAGGCCCTTAAATTTATTCTATAAAAATTTTACACTAACAACAAAAATTGCTTTCTAAATAATTAATTAATCATTTAAGACAAAAATAGTGAATTTAAAAAAATAAAAATAAAAAAGAACAAGGGAGAAGAGAACAAAGAATAAAGTGGTGGATTATCGGATGTTGAGTTCTAGAACTCAAAGTGAAAATTTTGATTTGGTTATCATCACAATCAAAAAAAAAAAATAAACGTACAGAACATAATAGCTTAAATTTTGAGCATTGACGATGTCAAAAAAAAATAACTCATTCTGATTAATTTAAACGATAATTGTAGTTCATTCTTTTAATTAGCAGCACTTATTGATAAATATCTAAAATAAATGTAGATAACCTAATATAATATGTTGAATTACACTAAAAGAAAACTAGTGCATGAATACTTTATGTTCATGCCGTTTCAGAGAAGATTGTAAAAAAATTATTATGTTGTTGATATGTATAACTTAACTCCTATATAAAGAAAAAAATTAATTAAAATTAAAGAGTGAAAACAATATACTAATTAATGAGTGAGAAAATTATCATAATTTATGAACTTATTGGTATAAAATAACCTTAATAAAATAATTAAAAAAATATATTGTAATACTTTTCTTTGTAATAATTATTTATATAATTATATATTATACGTAGTAATAGTAACAATAAGAGTTCAAAATAAATCTGAGGCCTCCAAAATTTAGGCGCCTAAGGCAATGGCCTCACCGGCGAAGCCTTTAGAGCTGCCCCTGACTCTCATTGTTGAAATATAACTGTAGAAAATATTGGGTCCATCCATAAGGGGTGCTCTAAGGCCCAATAGGGTTATTAGTTAACCTTAATATTCCATATATAAGTTCACTTAGTATGTACACTAAAGAGGACACTCTGCAGTATTTTTTCACGCGCTCTCTCTCGCAATCCTAACAAGGGTTTAGACTGTGGAATTGATGGTTGCTCCAACACACTGTGACAATCACCGCCGACCATTAATTCTAGTCGTGGTTCAATCCGTTTTCGCTTCCACTTCACGAAGAACAAGTAAGTTCTCGTTTTACGATTTACGTGCTAAATCTAATATGTTTAGATTATCGCATTATCCCACATTGGTAGCAGAGCCATAGGCTGGCATTCTGGTTCGGATAAATAAAAGATTTCTTCTATTCTTTTTGTAAAAAAAAAATTGCGTATCTGTTTTTATCGTGTGCAATTGGAATGCATATAAATTATGGGTGTGTTTGGTATGAAGGAAAACATTTTTCGAAAAATATTTTTCAATTTTTCCATGTTTGGTTGGCTTAAATGTTTTGGAAAATATTTTCCTTATCAACTCATTTTCCTCTAATTGGAGGAAAATATTTTCCTTATCAAGAGAAGGGAAAATATTTTTCAAAACTCCTTCTCAAGCTTCCCCACTGTCACGACCCGACTTTCCCACCGTCGGGATCATGATGGTGCCTAACGTTGAACCCGCTAGGCAAGCCAACGTGAATGCTTAATTTACCTTACTCGTTATTATTATCAGATAATGGTGAAATACAAAACCAACAGAAATGAATATACAAAATGAAGCAGAGTCTAATAACTTGACCGATTATCATCTCGAAATTTATAATACTAAACCCAGAATTTTGGTGTCACAACTTCACGGACTATCTACGAATACTACAAATAGGGGTTTGAACAAAAGTAAATACATCTGTTTCTGGGATACTAGAACAGAATACAAATGAAGTAGAAGGGGACGCCAAGGCCTGCGGTCGCCTGCAGGACTACCTCGGTGTCTCCACGTGCACTGAAAGCAGCCTCCTCGCTCTAAGGTCTGTAGGGTCCTGTACCAGGATCTGCACAAAAGTGCAGAGTGTAGCATCAGTACAACCGACCTCATGTACTGATTAAGTGTCGAGCCTAACCTCGACGAAGTAGTGACGAGGCTAGGACGCGACAACCAAATCAACCTGTGTAGTTTAACAGTATACGGAGAAAATAATAACAACGAGAAATAAACAGTTAAGCATAAAGGAAATGGGAATATGCTGAGGGGAGGAAATATCAAATAATGGAAATAACGAAATAAAGCACAATTTAGATCTCAATTTAAGCAACAAAAATAGTAATACAAAAACAAGTGCACAGCATCACCCTTCGTGCTTTTACTCTCATCCTCACCATCAGGATCAATATATTCAGCACGGCATCACCCTTCGTACTTTTACCTCACAATATCATGACACGGCATTATCCTTCATGCATTATCACTCATATCATGGCACAACATCACCCTTTGTGCTTTTAAAATCACAATATTGGCACGACATCACCCTTCGTGCATTAACATTCACTCTATATATTCACGCACGACATCACCCTTCGTGCTTTCACACTCTTCCTCACCCAAACACATCAAATGACAGCAACTCAACAAGAAAATTAACGGAGTAAACAAAAACAAAGCCATAACGTCCCGGCAAGGGAGCCAACAATGAAATCAATACCATCCGGGCAAGGATAAACAACTATATCTAATCTCACTTAGTACATAACTTCACATAAAAATCTTCAACTGAAACCAATACTCAACACTATTCAATATCAAGGAATTTCCACCAACATGGATAACTATAAAGTGAAACTCAAATATTACTTAACGAAAAACCACATAAATCACAATATTCGACTCATGGACATGCTTGACACCAACGTATAGGTACTCGTCACCTCACCTATACATTGAACACGATACTTACACATAGCAAATATGACACAACACCTATTCCCTCAAGTTAAGGTTAAGCCAAACACTTACCTCGAATTCCACGACCAACTCAAGCCTCGATTACTGCTTTCCCTTTTGAATTTAACTCCAATTTACTTGTATCTAGACATATTTAACTTAATAACATCAATAAATACTAAACAATTCAATCCCAATGCTTAATTATAGGTTTTATATCATTTTTCCCAAAAAGTCAAAAATCAACCCCGGACCTGCTTGGTCAAAGCACGAGGTTCGGACCAAAACCCGATCACCCATTCACCCACGAGTCTGAATATATAATTAGTTCCGGAATCCAACCTCAAAACGAGGTCTAAACTCCAATTATTCAAAAAGCCCTAACTCTACCCAAATCCTCAATTTTCTACCCTTAAGAACATGATTTACGCCTAGAAATCTAATGGGTGTTGATGGAAATGGAAGGAAATGAGGTTAAGAACACAAACCTATGATTTGGGGATGAAGTCCCTCTTCAAAAATCGCCTCTAAGCTTTCTTGGTTTTGAAAATATGAAGTTATGGCCTAATTCCCGTTCTGCTACTGTTTTTAAAAAACACTAGACTAGCCTTCTATGCGTTGGCGTGCCCTTGGCTGTGTTCGCACATGCTTACACTCCCCCGGTCATCGCGATTACGTGCATAAGGCCGCGTTCGCATAGAGTTCTTTGCTAGCCCATCCCCAGCTCTCCCTAAAGCAGTCGTTTGCACTAGGCCAGCTGCGTTCGCATAGGCCAGCCCTTGTCAAGCTACGCGTTCGTGAACGGGCCCCTGCATTCGCATAGGGTAAACCCAGCCCCTTCCCCGTTTGGTCAATGCGTTCACGTGGGTTACCATGCGTTCGCATAGGGTAATTACCTAGACACCAACAAAGAGAAATTACACCAGATTTTCTAAGTCTAACAATACTCCGACGCCTATCCGAAACTCACCCGAGCCCTCGGGGCTCCAAACCAAACATGCACACAACCCAAAAAAACATCCTACGGACTTACTCGTGCGATCAAATCGCCAAAATAACACCTTAAACAACGAATTTAGCATAGAAATCAAAGAAAAATCTCAAAACTCTCAAAGTTTCAAATTTCACAAATACGGGTCCGAATCACATCAAACGACCTCCGTTTCTTACCAAATTTTCATATTGAACCTGTACCGAGCTCCGAAACCAAAATACGGGCCCGATACCATAAAAATTTCAAATATAACCAAATTTCCAAAAACTCTTATATTTTCAGTAAAATAATTTCTTTCAAAAATTTATTTCTCGGGCTTGGGTCCTCGGAATTCGATTCCGGGCATACGCCCAAGTCCCATATCTTCTTACGGACCCTTCGGGACCGCCAAATCATGGGTTTGGGTCCGTTTACCCAAAATGTTGACCGAAGACATCTTAAATTCAATTTTAAAGGCAAAACTAGCATTTTCTCAGTTTTTCTTATAAAAGCTTCCCAGATATACGCCCGGGCTGGCGCACGCAAAATGAGGTGAGATAAAAGGAGGTTTTCAAGGCCTCGGAACACAGTTTTGACTTTTAAAACAAGGGTTGACCTTTTGAGTCATCACATTCTCCACCTCTAAAACAAACTTTCGTCCTCAAACGGACATAGAAAAGTACCTAAATCAGGGAAAAGATGAGGATATCGGCTCCGCTTATCGGACTCGGACTCCCAGGTAGCTGCCTCGGCAGGCTGACCTCTCCACTAAACACGAACCGAAGGATAACACTTCAATCTCAACTGACGAACCTGCGGGTCTAATATGGCTACCGGCTCCTCCTCATAGGTCAAATCCTTGTCCAACTGGACACTACTGAAGTCTAACACATGCGCTGGACCGCCGTAATACTTCCGAAGCATAGACACATGAAACACTGGATGCACAACTGATAAATTCGGCGGCAACGCAAGTCTGTAAGCCACCTCTCCCACTCTATCAAGGATCTCAAACGGACCAATGTACCTAGGGCTTAACTTGCCCTTCCTTCTGAATCTCATCACGCCCTTCATGGGCGACACCCGAAGCAACACCCGTTCTCCGACCATGAATGCCAAGTCACGAACTCTGTGGTCGGCATAACTCTTCTACCTGGATTGAGCTGTACGAAGTCTATCCTGAGTGATCTTTACCTTATCCAAGGCATCCTGCACTAACTCCGTACCCAGCAACCGAGCCTTTTCCGGCTCAAACCACCCAACCAGCGACCGACACCGCCTACCATATAGTGCCTCATAGGGAGCCATCTGAATGCTCGACTGATAGTTATTGTTGTAGGCGAACTCAGCTAATGGCAAGAACTGATCCCAAGAACCTCGATAGTCAATGACACAGGCTCGCAGCATATCCTCCAAAATCTGAATAGTACGCTCGGACTGCCCGTCCGTCTGAGGATGAAACGTTGTGCTCAACTCAAACCGCGTGCCCAACTCACGCTGCACTGCCCTCCAGAAATGCGAAGTAAACTACGTACCTCGATCAAAAATAATGGACACGGGCACGCCATGAAGATGAACAATCTCCCTAATGTAGATCTCTGCTAATCTCCGAAGAATAGGAAACTTCCAAATGAATGAAATGCGCTGACTTGGTCAGCCTATCCACAATGACCCATACTGCGTCGAACTTCCTCTGAGTCCGTGGGAGTCTAACAACGAAATCCATGGTGATATGCTCCCACTTCCACTCAGGAATGTCAATCTGCTGCATCAATCCACCAGGCCTCCAATGCTCGTACTTTACCTGCTAACAATTCAAGCACCGAGCTACATATGCCACAATATCATTCATCATCCTCCTCTGCCAATAATGTTGTCGCCAATCCTGGTACGTCTTTGCGGCGCCCGGATGGATATAATACCGGGAACTATGGGCCTCCTCTAATATCAACTCACGAAGTCCATCCACATTGGGTACACAAATACGACCTTGCATCCGTAAAACTCCATCATCACCAACTGTAACCTGCTTGGCATCACCGTGTCGGACCGTATCCCTAAGGACACACAAATGAGGATCATCATTTTGTCGGTCTCGAATACGATCAAATAATGAGGAACGAGCAACTATATAATCTAGAACACGGCCGGGCTCAGAAACATCCAATCTCATGAACGATTGGCTAAATCCTGAACATCCAAGGCAAGCGATCTCTCCTAGACCGGAATATAAGCAAGACTACCCATGCTGGATGACTTCCTACTCAAAGCATCGGCCACCACATTGGCCTTCCCCGAATGATATAAGATGGTGATGTCATAGTCTTTCAACAGCTCCAACCATCTCCTCTACCTCAAATTCAACTCCTTCTGCTTGAATTCATATTGCAAACTCTTGTGATCCGTGAACACCTCACAAGACACGCCATATAAATAATGCCTCCAAATCTTCAGCGCGTGAACAATGGCTGCTAACTCCAAATCATGAACTATATAATTCTTTTCATGGACCTTCAACTGATGTGAAGCATAGGCTATAACCTTTCCATCCTGCATCAACACTGCGCCAAGTCCAATCCGAGAAGCATCACAATACACAGTATATGGCCCTGAACCTGTGGGAAAAACCAACACCGGTGTCGTGGTCAAGGCTGTCTTGAGATTCTGAAAGCTCGCGTCATACTCATCTGACCACCTGAACTGGGCACCCTTCTGAGTCAACCTGGTCATCGGGGCTGCAATAGATGAGAAGTCATCCACAAACCGACGGTAGTAACCTGCTAAGCCCAAGAAACTCTGAATCTTTGTAGCTGACGAGGGTCTAGGCCAATCCTTGACTGCTGAAATCTTCTTGGGATCCATCTGTATACCCTATGCTGATACAACATGACCCAGGAATGCAACTGAGCTCAACCAGAACTCACACTTAGAAAACTTAGCATACAACTGACTGTCCTTCAGAGTCTGAAGAACGACTCGAAGGTGTTGCTTGTGCTCCTCCCGGCTGCGGGAGTAAATCAGAATATCATCAATGAAGACAATCACGAAGGAATTCAAATAAGGCCTGAACCCTCGGTTCATCAAGTCCATAAAAGAAGCTGGGGCATTTGTCAACCCGAATGACATCACTAAGAACTCATAATGCCTGTACCGAGTGCGAAAGGCTGTCTTAGGGACATCGGAGGCCCTAATCCTCAACTGGTGGTAGCCAGATCTCAAATCAATCTTCGAAAATACCTTGGCACCCTGAAGCTGATCAAACAAATCATCAATTCGCGACAATGGATACTTATTTTTTGATGATAACCTTGTTCAATTGCGATAATATATGCACATCCTCATCGAACCATCCTTCTTCTTGACAAACAACATCGGCACCCCAAGGCGAGACACTAGACTTAATGAATCCTTTATCAAACAAATCATGCAATTGTTCTTTCAACTCCTTCAACTTTGGCGGGGCCATACGATATAGCGGAATAGAAATGGGTTGAGTTCCTGGAGCCAACTCAATGCAAAAGTCAATATCCCTGTCAGATGGCATGCCCGACAGGTCTGCAAGAAACACCTCTAGAAATTCACAGACTATGGGCACAGACTCCATAGAAGGAACCTCGGCACTAGAATCACGAGCATAATCCAAATAGGCCAAACACCCCTTCTCGACCATGCGCCGAGCCTTCATATATGAGATAACCTTGCTGGAAGAATGACCAGGAGTCCCTCTCCACTCCAATCGAGGAAACCCCGCAATGCTAATGTCACGGACTTGGCATGACAATCCAGATTAGCATGATAAGGCGACAACCAATCCATCCCCAAAATGACATCGAAATCAACTATATCAAGGAGTAGAAGATCTACACTGGTCTCAAGACCCCCAATAACCACTACACATGAATGATAGACACGATCTACCATAATAGAATCACACATCGGTGTAGACACATATACATGAGTACTCAAAGAATCACGAGGCATAACCAAATAAGGAGCAAAATAAGATGACACATAAGAGAATGTGGACCCCAGATCAAATAAAACCAAAGCATCCCTGCTGCAAACTGAAACAATACCTGTGATAACTGCATCGGAGGCCTCAGCCTTAGGTCTGGCTGAAATAGCATAACATCGGGGTTGGGCCCCTCCCATCTGAACTACGTCCCTATGACGACCTCCTGTTGGCTGACCTCTATCCCTAGTAGCCTGACCTTCACCTCTAACTGTCTGACCTCCACCTCTAACACCTCGACCCCCTCCTCTGGCTGGCTGAGCGGGTGGTGGAGCACCTTGTGCGAAAACCATAGCACGAGAACCCTGTTGTTGAGAACTGCTCGAGGCTCGAGGGTAAAATCTAGCAATGTGCCTCTGATCGCCACAAGTATAACAAGCCCTTCGACTACTGAGGCTGCTGACCCTGACAACTTGAGTAACCACCCTGAAAGCTCTGAAGCGGCGGTGCACTGATAGGAGCTGATGGTGCACTGTAGGGAAACTGATCAGAATACTGCATAGGAGAACCACGGCCACCTGGAGCACTGTGAGAAACATGAAGTGCTGAATGAAACGGCCTAGGAGGATGGCCCCTACCAAAAGAATTTCTGCCTCCAGTTGAGGCACCACTGAACCTGCCAAAATGACGGGGCCTCTTGTCAGACCCCTGACCACCCCCTACAACAAAACCATCTCAACTCGTCTGGCCACATTGGTTGCATCCTGGAAAGAAATCTCACTCCCTGTCTCCTTGGCCATCTTTAATCTGATCGGCTGAGCTAGTCCCTCAATAACGCTCCTCACCCTCTCTCGCTCGGTGGGAAGTATCATAATAACATGTCGGGCGAAGGTAACAAATCTGGTCTCGTACTGAGTGACGGTCATAGAACCCTGCTGAAGACGCTCAAACTGCCTTCAAAGATCCTCTCTCTGAGTGATAGGAAGAAACTTCTCCAGAAATAGCTGAGTGAACTGGGCCCAAGTCAAGGCCGGTGATCCAGCTGGTCTGGCCAAACAATAATCTCTCCACCAACTCTTGGCGGGACCTGACAGACGAAAAGTAGCAAAGTCGACCCCATTGGTCTCCACTATCCCCATGTTCCGTAGAACCTCGTGGCAGCTATCCAAATAGTCCTGGGGATCCTCTGAAGATGCACCGCTATAAGTAGTAGTAAACAACTTGGTGAACCTGTCCAACCTCCACAAACCATTGGCGGACATAGCTGCTGTTCATACCTAATTTTTCCTCAAACTATTTTAAAATTTGCATATATACCTTCAAAATCACTCTTTATAATAACTGATATTTTTCCGTAATTTTTCATATTTTTGTTAAATTCTTTTCCAATTTATTCAGTATTTTTTATATTCTATAATTATTCATGAAATATATTATAAATAATTTTCAAAATATTTCCCAGCTCGATATATCATTTTTTTTAATCTTATTAGTATTTAACTATTTCACAAATTAGCCAATTTGGCATTATTTGACAATAATTACAATAAATTTGAAATTATAGCCTAGTTATACATTTTATGCCATTTAAATCAATAACTATTCATTTTATATATTTTCTATAATAATTAATTAGCTAAATTTCACCTATTTAGCCTTAATTTCATTTTATATGATTATTAACTATTGTTATTAATTATTTATCTAATTTTAATGGGTATTCAACAAATAGCCATTTTTTATTTAAATTCCAGCCTAATTAATCCTGGTCCCTNTGGGTCCTCCCCCCCCGACCCCTCTCATCTCTCTAACTCTCTCTCTCTCTCTCTCTCTCTAGTTTCTTCTAGAGACTTCCTATCTCTTCAGATTGCGATGGATCTCTTCATCTTCTCCGGCCATCCCTTCACCGGAAACCTCAAAAATTTCACCACCCTCTGCCTCCTATGGTTTTCTTATGCCGGTAATGTCATCCCTAAGTCCCTCGAGGGGCGAGGACCCATTTGTTCACACCCATGGTGTTCCTGCTTACCCCAGGCCTTCAAGGCTTTGATTTCGAGTGAGGTCTGTGACCTTTGAGGCTGAGCCAATGACTTTGAGGTTCTTCTCATCTTCTCTGAGGTTTTCTGTGAAACCCTAAGGTTTGAAACTTCTGATTCCTTCAGATCTACAATAGATCTATGCATATTACGAGTTATTATGATGTTTCCTTTAAAGATCTTCTATTTTTTCTAAACGGTTCTTCGCTTTTAACTAGGGTTCCGAAACCCTTTTTCAAAATGGTTTTCTTTGTTGATTTTTTAACACTATCTCATGATTTTCCCTCACATTTTTCATTATTAAAACCTTTTCCTTGTGGTGTGGTCAGTACATGTGTTCGATTGTCGCGAATGGCTTGAATTTCTGGTGATATTACTCTGTTTTTCCTATTAGGGTTTGTGATTCTTCGTCTCTTTTGTGCGTATCATGTCTACTTTGTTGATTCGTACTAGTATCTGTGTAAAACCCTAATCTTTTAGACATAAAACTCTGAAAACTACCGGTTTGCCCTGCGTGTTCGCATATGTGCTTATGTTTCATTGATCTTTACCCTATGTTGTTTGTCTTTGGTTCTTCTTGCCTCTCTGACTCACATGATTCCTAATTTCATATGCTAGGGTTTCTGTGTTCTTGCTTAACAACCGTGTTGTTTCATGTTGATTCTCTTCAATTAATATTATGCTTGCTCGAGTCCTTGATTCTGTGTTATTTGTCACTCAATTGTTTCCTGACTTATAGATTTGCTTATAATGTGGTCATTCCTGCTATACATAAGAGTCTCTATTCACTAGTTGTTTGAATTTCCGATTCACTATGATTCGAAAAGCCCTACTGATCTCTCATGAGATATTCTTCTGATTTCCGATCCCTAACTTGTTTTTTCTTACCTTGATTTGTTACTGTGATTGATATTGCTTCCTTAATTGCTTGCTTGATGTGGTCTGAGATCATTTTCTTACATGTCCTATGCATGGTAACTTCCTTAATTATGATTACCTACTGACCGTTTGAGTTCAACCTTTAATTAAGGGATACTTAATTGCTTGTCATGAACACTGTTTTACCTCCTTTCCTTATTTTTTACTTACCGTTTGAATAACTCTTTAATTCAAGGGAGTACTTGGGCTGGTTATGCCCTGATTGATTCCCAGTCCCTTAATTATGGCTAATATGATTCCTAGCCTTATTTTCACCTAGTTTCAAACTATGTATATACTCTATTCGTTCCATGGCACACACACACAGAGACAATTAATTTGTTCAATTCTCTCTCTCACAATTAAAAAAAACTCTCTGCTCTCTCTTTTTCTGTGCTAGTTACTGCTATTCTAAGTTAGTCGGCTGCAAGCCAAGGCTAACTTTTGTGCATCTCCTACTTCCTGTTTGATTTACTGCTTTCTTCACTTCACTGGTATGTTCTAGTTCAGATTTCAGTTCTCAAACCAACATTTTTCTATTACTGTTGTAATTCAGTGTGTTTCTAATTTGCTTTTACTTATTATTTTATTGTTCAACATGTAACTAGGATCCTGAACTCCATTCACATGTTAAGTTAGGCTTTACTTGTCAATGACCAGCATGTTTCTGTATACTTAACCCCCGTTTCTTATGTGAATCCCCATGCCTATGATTGGTACATTAGTGATCATAGTCTTAGTTGTTTGGTGTTGATATGTTAATCTAATCCAGTACTTTACTCTACCCCTGATCCTCTGAACCCTTAGGAGCTTCTGATTTCATGCCTATATGTGTTTCTGCCTACTACATGTCTGCCCTCACATGCTCTGTATTTGTCCCTCAAATCCCATTACCCCTGCTTGTGATTGTTGGACTATTCCTGGTCCTTTGTGTGATGTTGAACTTCTATTCCAATCAAATTTCCTCTTCAAAACTGTTTTCTTACTTACCCTTTTTTTTCCAAAACTGTTTTCTTACTGAACCTTTTGAAAAAAAAAAACTATGTCAAGCACTTTCACATATACTCTTAGAAGTCTAGGTTCTTCCCCCTCTGTGTGAGCATTTCCTTGGGACCCTTGAACTCCCTCTGAACTTTGACACACAAAGGTTGGCCATTCCACACTGCACTTACTCTATCTTGGCTATGAAATCCTGGTGTGAGCACTACCCGGGATCCCTTGAGGTCCTTAGGGAACTCTGACACACCCGGATTGTGAAAAGGCTATGAAACATTACCTGGGATTGAGGACCTGGAGACTTGAGTCTATTCTGTAGGCTCCCTATAGTTAACTTCTTATTTTTCTTCTATTTCAGTTGTGTAATTCATATTCAATGGTCTGTAATAATTAATTGTAAACAACTCTGGGATCGGATAGTGAAAATGGGTGGGTGATATGCATGTTGTAGTATAATTAAGGGTAGAGACCATGGTTCTAGGTTTATTTTCTTCATGTGCAATAGCAGCCATGTTTAGGTACAACATGCCATGCATTAGATATCATGCTACTTAAGATCTATGTGTATTCAACATCTCATCTATGCTTAGAAATCCTACCTATAGGATTAATAATAAAATAAGTTGTTATTATGTGATTCTGCCCATGTTCTGAAACTTCACTAGAAGTATTTCCCTAGTATAAATAAACTGCAATCATGTCTCATCATGCTATACACGTAGAGATCCTGCTCTAGGTAAACAACGACTAAAATCTTTCACATATGCTATTCCTGAAACTGTGCATAATGTTGTGATTCTATGTGCATTTAGAAATCCTGTTTAAGTTATTATGCATCATGTTGCATTAGATATCATGCTATAGGATCGTACCTATTTAGCTGCACTTAGTCTAAATACAGATATCTAAAATAGTCCCCTGTTCGAAGCAACTGGTACTTAGTCCTTGCACATCTTCAACACCTAGAATTGCATGTTATTAGCTATAAAAAACCTGGAGTCGTTAACAAATATGAATAACTGTTGCATGTTATCCTACACCTAGGCGAGTGATGTGTGGCTAGAATTCGTGATTTTAAGCATTATTTACCTCGCATTTTATGTACTTT
>ML356237.1:1063-15160 GCA_005239505.1 Nicotiana paniculata | reverse complement strand
AATTACCTAAATATGCACTCTCTCTCAAGTAGATACATACTAAATAGGCATAGCTAATTGATGACCATTCAATTAACTACAACAAGAACGTTGTTGAACAAATAGAGATGAACATTCAACAAAACTATATTAATATCACCATAAGTTTATCCCCCAACGGGTTCCACCAAAACCCTAGATTAAGAAAATCAGCTACTCATATTCATAAGAATCAATTCTAAAATAATNCCTCTTCAAGTTGTGTTTTTGGGTCTATTTATATGTTTGGGATACACCCTAAACGTGTAGGAGACTTCTATTCCAACCGGGAAACACTTAAAACTCTTCAAAACTCGGATTTGACCGGATCAGGGGCCAGGCGTTACAGGCCAAATGCCTGGATAACGCCTAGCTAGGCCTGGCGTTTGGGCTCTGGCGCCTGGATAACGCCTGGCTAGGCTTGGCGTTTAGGCTCTGGCGCCTGGCTAACGCCTGGCCTCACCAGGCTTTATAGCCCAAACGCCCGACTATAGCCCGGTGCACTCCTCTTCACCTCTTGAGCGTATTTTCGACGTTTATGCATCCATTTAGCTCGGCTTCCATCTCCAATTCAACTACACATGAAATAGACTCCATTATGCACATACAAAGTGTATTTTTATCATTGACGCACATAAAATGTAAGGCATATAACGTGTTAAACCATGAATTCTAGACACACATCAACACCCCACACTTAAACATTTGCTCGTCCTCGAGCAATCAAATTACACTCATGAACACAACTTATTAAGCAAATCCCTTAACACGTTATACCAAGAATTTTTAAAACAGTTTAAGCACAGAGGTGTGACATCCTCGCCTCAATAGTCGACTCACATATACCGTGCTTTATTCACAATTCACTAACTACTCTAACAAGAGGTCAACCACATTACCTTTCCTTCATGAATCATGTGCTCTCACCAAATCAAAGAGCTAGTTGCACACACAATGAAATTTAAGAACACTTAGGAACTCAAGATAGCTTAAATATGGAATTCCGTGAAAAATGCTAAGATTTTATATTAAAATGAGTAAATGTGACTCCAGTCAATAATTTGGGTAAACGGACCTGGACCCATAAATGATGGTCCTGGAGGGTCCGTAGGAAAATATGGGACTTGGGCGTATGCCCGAAATCGAATTCCGAGGTCCCAAGCACGAGAAATGAATTTTTGAATGAAATTATTTTTCTAAAATTTATAAAGAAAAGGGAAATGGAAATGGGTTAGAATGTGTTGGTATCGGGCCCATATTTTTGTTCTGGCGCTCGGTACAGGTCCTATATATGGTTTAAGATATTTCTGTGAAGTTTTGTTGAAATTGGACGTCGTTTGACGTGTTTCAGACTTAAAACTCTAAATTTGAAAGTTTATGAAGTTTGAAGAAAAACTAGTGATTTTGAGGTTTGATTCGTTGTTTTTGATGTTATATTGGCGATTTGATTGCACAGTTAAGTTCCTAGGATGTTGTTGAGTGCATGTGATTTGTTAGTAGTCCCGAGGGCTCGGGAGTGTTTCAAAGGTGTCTCAGAGTGATTTTGAACTTAGGATGATTGCTGGTTTTGGCTTCAGCAGTTGCAGGTCCATTTTTTCTTTGCGTTCGCGACGCCTCTTCCGCGTTCGTGAAGCTTTAAGATTTTTCTTCATCGCGTTCGCATCCATTCCCTCGCGATCGCTTAGGGTTATTTGACCCTGAGGACTTATCCCTCTTTTCCTCTTCGCGTTCGCATACATTTGACCGTGTTTGCGTAGCCTTGCAGGTTTTCTTCATCGCGTTCACGTGATGTCCCACGCGTTCGCGTGGGCCAATTTCTTGACCCCAGCCTTGTTACTCTGCGCGTTCGTGTTCGCGTTCACCCTTCCGTGAACGCGATGGCCTGTCAAGCCTACCCTTCGCGAACGCGACCTCCCTTCAGTGAACGCGAAGGTCAATTCTGCCTAGTTATATATTTTAATTTCCAGAACAGTGTAGTACGGGTTTTTTATAAGTTTTCACGAACTCTCTCTTCTCCAAGGTCCTTAGGCATCCATTAAAGCCATCCTTCACCAAAAACTTCTTGGGTTAGTAAATTTTAACTTGTTTCCTTCAGTTTTCATCTATATCTAATGAATTCCTAAGCCTAAAACATGCAAATTAGAGTAGAAAATTGGGAATTTGGGTAGAGTTAGGCCCTTTTGAATTTTCTTGATTTAGACCTCGTTTTGGGGTCGAATTTGAAAACAAATTATAGATTCGGGCTCGTGAGTGAATGGGTGACGTGGTTTTGGTCCGAGCCTCATGTTTGGACCAAGCGGGCCTGGGGTCGAATTTTGTTATTTTGGAAGAATGCATGGAAAGGGGTAATTAGGCTATGCAATTGAATTATTGAATCCTTATTGATATACTTGAGTTGATTATGCCTAGATAATACCATTCCGGAGTTGAATTCTAAAGGAAAGGTGGTGTTAGAGGGTTGATTGCTATATTTTGGACCCGAGGTAAGTGATTGGTCTAACCTTAGCTTGAGGGAATAGGAGTTGAGTATTATTCGCTATTTGCTAATTGTCAAATGCGATGTATAGGCATGGTGACAAGTATCTATACATTGGTGTCTAGCATGACCGTGAGTCCCTTTATTGTGAATATTATGACTTTGTTGTAATTTCTATGCCTAATTGATGATTTCTATATGATGTAAAGGGCATGTGAAGGAATATGAGATAGTTACATTCTTTGGAACATTGGCTCAGATTGTGAAACGAATAATGAAGAAATATGAGATATTACATATTTTGGTGCATTGGCTCAAATTGTAAAACGAATGATGAAGGAATATGAGATATTACATCTTTTGGAGCATTGGCTCAAATTGTAAAACGAATGATGAAGATATATGAGATAATTGAATCCTTTGGAGCATTGGCTCAAGTGATAGAGTAAATTATGAAATGAAAGTGAAAGAAAGAGAAAGAGTTATTAAAATAAACCCTTGCCGGGTCATTGTTGCTTTAGTGATTATCTCCCTTGCTGGGATGTATAGATTACTGTTAGTGTTCCCTTGCCGGCATTTAATTGTTTAATTGATGTTCCCTTGCCGGGATTTAATTGTTTATTTGATGTTCCCTTGCCGGGATTTCTATTTTTACTCTGTTTACTCCCTTGCCCTTGTTTGTGATTGCTGTTTGGGTAAGGAAGAGTGTTAAAGAACGAAGGGTGATGCCGTGCATTGTTTGCTATTGTAAGGAAGATTGTTAAAGCACGAAGGGTGATGTCGTGCACTGTTTGCTATTGTAAGGAAGAGTGTTAAAGCATGAAGGGTGATGTCGTGCCATGTTTTATATTATTATGCACGAGGAGACATTCCGTGCCATGTTTTATTATTATCATGCACGAGGGGACATTCCGTGCCATATTTTATATTATTATGCACGAGGGGATATTCTGTGCCATATTTTATATTATTATGCACGAGGGGACATTCCGTGCCATGTTTTATATTATTATGCACGAGGAGACATTCCGTGCCATGTTTTATTATTATCATGCACGAGGGGCCATTCCGTGCCATATTTTATATTATTATGCACGAGGGGACATTCCGTGCCATGTTTTATATTATTATGCACGAGAGGACATTCCGTACCATGTTTTATTATTATCATGCACGAGGGGACATTTCATGCCATGTTTTATATTATTTTGCATGAGGGGACATTCCGTGCCATGTTTTATATTATTATGCACGAGGGGACATTCCGTGCCATGTTTTATATTATTATGCACGAGGGGACATTCTGTGCCGCTTATTTCACTGTTTAATCTGTGTTGTCAATTCCCGTTATTATTTTCAGTTATTTCAGACTGTTGTTTTCGTTTCTATCATTTCAGTCTTTGCTATCTCTTACCCCCAGCATGTTCTCTCCATAATTGTATTCTTGTTTAGTTTCTGCTATACTATTGAACTGCACAGGTACATTTTGTTATCGTGTCTTTGCCTTGTCACAACTTCGCCGAGGTTAGGCTCGGCACTTACTCAGTACATGGGGTCGGTTGTACTGATGCTACACCTGCACTTCTTTATGTTGTGCAGATTACGCCGCTGGACTCGGAGGACATCATTAGTGGGAGTGTCTTCTAGCTTGTCCTAGAGACTTCAAGGTATACCCGCTGGCGTTCGTGGGCCTTGGCGTCTCTTCCATCCCTTTGCCTTCACTTCTGTCTTGTTTTTTTCCTCTAGTTTCAGAGACATCTATGTATTCTCTTTTCAGACTTTGTATTTAGTACTTTTATAGACAGTTCGTCGATGTATTATGTTGTCTTCACTTAGTTTTGAAAAACCATATTTATTTATCTCCACTGTTACATTGTGAACCGTTTAGTTTATCCTATTAAATTGATGTTAATATGCTAGTTTATATATACACGTTGGCTTGTCTAGCAGATTCAACGTTAGACGCCATCACGGACCGATGGTGATACTTCAGGGCGTGACAAGTTGGTATCAGAGCACTAGGTTACTTAGGTCTCATAACTCACGGACAACTTGGTAGAGTCTGAGAGATCGGTACTGAGACGTCCGTATTTATCCCCTAGAGGCTGCGAAGTTAGGATGACTCCATATTTCTTTTCTTCTCTGTCGTGCACTATGAATTCTGAGTACTGCTTGAGTTTCTATTTTATTCTCTCGCAGATGGCGAGGACGCGTGCTTCCCTTGGTTCCGCCCAGCAGCCTGACACACCTGCTAAAGCTCCTACTCGGGGTCGAGGTTGAGGATGAGGCCGTGCTAGAGGTTGAGGCCGGGGTCGGGCTCAGTCTAGAGCAGCAGCCCCAGTGGAGGACCCTTAGGTCGAGTCTGACGAGGAGGTCCGAGTTCCGACAGTCCCAGTTGGACCAGCTCAGGTCCCAGAGGGGTTCATAGCTACCCCAGTTCTTCAGGACGCCCTTGTCCGTCTAATCAAACTCATGGAGAGCGTAGCACATGCGGGTCTTCTTCCTACAGCACCAGCCGTCTCTTAGGCTGGGGGAGGTGCCCAAACTTCTGCCGTCCGCATGCCAGAGTAGATAGATCCACCGTTTCAGACTCCGACACCTCAGTCTGCTGGAGTAGCTCAGCCGGGTATTGCAGCACCGGTAGCAGAGGGAGCAGCTATGTCAGTAGATGCTTTATGGAGACTGGACAGGTTCACCAAGTTATTCACTGCTGTTTTTACTAGTTCACCATCAGAGGACCCCCAGGATTATTTGGACAGCTGCCATTAGGTTCTTCGGAACATGGGCATAGTGGAGTCCAACGGAGTTGACTTCGCTACTTTTCGGTTATCTGGCGCAGCCAAGAGTTGGTGGAGAGACTATTGCTTAGCCAGACCAGCTGGATCTACACTTTGACTTGGACTCAGTTCTCAGAGGTATTTTTGGGGAAGTTCCTTCCTATTACTCAAAGAGAGGACCTTCGGAGGCAGTTTGAGCGTCTCCAGTAGGGATCCATGTCAGTCACTCAGTACGAGACCAGGTTCATCACTCTAGCCCGACATGCTCTTATGATACTTCCCACTGATCGGGAGAGGGTTCTGAGATTTATTGAGGGATTGGCCCGGCCTATCAGACTTCAGATGGCTAGAGAGTCAGGTACAGATATATTGTTCAAGGATGCGGCTAATGTGGCCAGGAGGATTAAGATGATTATGTCACATGGTGGTGGTCAGGGGGCTGACAAGAGGCCCCGTCATTTCAGTCGCTTCAGTGGAGCCTCATCTGGGGGCTGGGATTCTTCAGGCAGAGGTCATCCTCCCAGACCTTTTCATTCATCTCTCTAGGTTTCCCATGGTACTTCAGGCGGTCGTGGTTCTCAGACGCACTATTCTGATCAGCAGCCTTACAGTGCGCCACCAACTCCCTTCAGTGCACCGCCTTTTCAGAGTTTCCAAGGTGGTCATTCAGATCGACAGGGTCAGACTCAGTTCCCTCAGCAGCCGAGGTCTTGTTACACTTGTGGCGATCCGGGTCACGTTGCCAGATTTTGCCCTCGAGCACCAGGTAGTTCGCAGCATCAGGGTTCTCATGCCATGGTGCAGGCACCAGGTGTTCCACAGCGTGCCTAGACAGCTATAGGTGGGGATAGAGGTTCTAGAGGTGGAGGTAAAAGTCATAGAGGTGGAGCTCAGGCCGCCAGAGTGGAGGTCAGCCAGCAGCCGGCCGTCCTAGAGATGTGGTTCGGGGTGGTAGGGCCCAACCCCGATGTTATGCTCTTCCAGCCAAGCCAGAGGCTGAGTCTTCAGATGCAGTCATTACAGGTACTATTCAGGTCTGTGAAAGAGATGCTTCAATTCTATTTGATCCAGGGTCTACGTATTCGTACGTGTCCTCTTGTTTTGCACCGTACCTGGTCATGCCTAGTGATCCATTGAGTATTCCTATTTATGTATCTACACCGGTGGGTGATTCTATCGTGGTCGATCAAGTCCATCGTTCTTGTGTTGTGGCGATTGGGGGTTTGAGACCCGTGTTGATTTGTTGCTTTTAGGTATGGTCGACTTTGATGTTATATTGGGTATGGATTGATTATCCCCCTATCATGCTATTCTGGACTGTCATGCCAAGATAGTGACATTGGCTTTGCCAGGGGTGCCTCGTTTGGAGTGGAAGGGGACTCCTAGTCATTCTTCTAGTAGAGTCATTTCTTATATGAAGGCTCGGTGCATGACCGAGAAGGGTTTTTTGGCCTATCTGGCATATGTTCATGATTTTAACGCTGAGGTTCCTTCCCTGGAGTCGGTGCCAGTGGTTTGTGAGTTTCCAGAGGTTTTCTCCGCTGACCTGCCGAGTATGCCACCCGACAGGGATATTGATTTTTGTATTGAGTTAGCTCCGAGCATCCAGCCCATTTCTATTGCGCAGTATCGCATGGCCCCGCCAGAGTTGAAAGAATTGAAGGAACAGTTGCAGGATTTGCTAGGGAAGGGTTTCATTAGGCCTAGCGTTTCTCCTTGGGGTGCTCCAGTATTGTTTGTGAAGAAAAAGGGTGGTTCGATGAGGATGTGCATTGATTATCGGCAATTGAACAAGGTTACAGTCAAGAATAAGTATCCACTACCGAGGATTGATAATTTGTTCGATCAGCTTGAGGGTGCCAAGGTATTTTCAAATAGAGACTTGAGATCTGGCTACCATCAGTTGAGGATTAGGGCATCCGATGTCCCTAAGACAGCTTTCCGCACTCGGTACGGGCATTAAGAGTTTTTAGTCATGTCGTTTGGGTTGACAAATGCCCTAGCATTTTTTATGGATTTGATGAACCGAGTGTTGAGGCCTTATTTGGACTCGTTCGTGATAGTCTTCATTGATGATATATTGATATACTCCCGCAGTCAAGAGGAGCACGAGCAGCATCTCAGAGTGGTTCTTTAAACTCTGAAGGATAGCCAGCTATATGCAAAGTTTTCAAAGTGTGAGTTCTGGTTGAGTTCAGTTGCATTCCTGGGTCATGTCGTATCAGCAGAGGGCATTCAGGTTGACTCGAAGGTGATTGAGGCAGTCAAGAACTGGCCTAGACCAGCTAGACCAGCATCAGCTACAGAGATTCAGAGTTTCTTTGGATTGGCAGGCTATTATTGTCGGTTCGTGGAGGGGTTCTCATCTATTGCAGCCCCGATGACCAGGTTGACCCAGAAGGGTGCCCAGTTCAGATGGTCAGGCGAGTGTGAGGCGAGCTTTCAGAGGCTCAAGACAGCTCTGACTACGGCACCGGTATTGGTTTTGCCCACAGGTTCAGGGCCTTATACAGTCTATTGCGATGCTTCCCGTATTGGGCTTGGTGCAGTGTTGATGCAGGATGTCAAGGTTGTTGCTTATGCTTGGAGGCAGTTGAAGATTCATGAGAAGAATTATCCAGTGCATGATTTGGAGTTGACAGCCATTGTCGACGCATTGAAGATTTGGAGGAACTATCTGTATGGCGTGGCGTGTGAGGTGTTCACGGATCATAAGAGTCTTCAGTACTTGTTCAAGCAAAAGGAGTTGAATTTGAGGCAGAGGAGGTGGTTGGAGTTGTTGAAGGATTATGATATTACCATCTTATATAACCCGGGGAAGGCCAATGTGGTGGCCAATGCTTTGAGTAGGAAGTCAGCTAGTATGGGCAGTCTTGCTTTTATTCCGGTCAGTCAGAGGCCGCTTGCTTTGGATGTTCAGGCTTTGGCCAATCGATTTGTGAGGTTGGATATTTCTGAGCCTAGTCGAATTTTGGCTTGTACCGTCGCTAGTTCTTCATTATTGGAGCGTATCCGTGATCGGCAATTTGATGACCCCATTTGTGTGTCCTTAGAGACACGGTGCAGCGCAGAGGCGCCAAGAAGGTGACCTTAGATGATGATGGTGTTTTGAGATTGCAGGGGCGAGTTTGTGTGGCCCATGTTGATGGGATTCGAGAGTTGATTTTAGAGGAGGCCCATAGTTCCCGGTACTCTATTCATCCAGGTGCCGCGAAGATGTATCATGATTTGCAGCATTATTGGTGGCGTAAAATGAAGAAGGATATTGTGGCACATGTGGCGCGGTGCTTGAATTGTCTACATGTTAAGTATGAGCATTAGAGGCCTGGTGGTTTATTTCAGAGGATTGAGCTTCCCAAGTGGAAGTGGGAGAGGATCACTATGGACTTCGTTACCGGACTTCCGTTGACCCGGAAGAAGTTAGATGCAGTTTGGGTCATTGTTGATAGGCTGAACAAGTCAGCGCATTTCATTCCTGTGGCAGTCTCCTATTTATCCGAGAGGTTAGCTGAGATCTATATCTGGGAGATTGTTCGCCTTCATGGTGTGCCGGTATCTATCATTTCGGACTAGGGCGCGCAGTTTACCTCGCGTTTCAGGAGGGCAGTTCAGCGAGAGTTAGGCACCCAGGTTGAGTTGAGTACAGGATTTTATCCTCAAACGGATGGACAATCCAAGTGGACTATTCAGATATTCGAGGATATGCTCCGAGCTTGTGTTATTGACTTTGGAGGATCATGGGATCATTTCTTGCCTTTAGCAGAGTTTGCCTACAACAACAACTACCAGTCGAGTATCCAGACGGCTCCTTATGAGGCTTTATATGGTAGGCGGTGTCCATCTCCGATTGGATGGTTTGAGCCGGGAGAGACTCGGTTTTTGGGTACATATTTGGTTCAGGAGGCCTTGGACAAGGTCAGGATCATTCAGGATAGGCTTCGTACAGCTCAGTCCAGGCCAAAGAGTTATGCATATCGCAAGGTTTGAGATGTGGTTTTTATGGTTGGTGAGCGAGTATTGCTTCGAGTGTCGCCTATGAAGGGCGTGATGAGATTTGGGAAGAAGGGAAATCTTACCCCTAGATTCATTGGTCCTTTTGAGATTCTTAATCGCGTGGGATAGGTGGCCTATAGACTTGCATTGCCACCTAGCTTATCAGCCGTACATCCAGTTTTTCATGTGTCCATGCTTTGGAGGTATTACGGCGATCCAGCCCACGTGTTAGATTTCATCACTATCCAGTTTGACAAGGACTTATCTTATAAGGATGAGCCAGTAGCTATTATAGACCAGTAGGTTCGTTAGTTGAGATCCAAGAGTTTCCCTTCTGTTTGTGTTTAGTGGAGAGGCCAGCCTCCTGAGGCATCGACCTGGGAGTCCGAGTCCGATATGTGAAGCCGTTACCCTCATTTATTCCGTGACTCAGGTACTTCCTTCTTCTGTCCATTCGAGGATGAACAGTTGTTTTAGAGGTGGAGAATGTGACGACCCAAAGGGGTCATCACCTATTTTATTACCCATTCCATACTTTCGAGGCCTTGAAAACCTCATCTGTAGTTTCCTCGATTTGCATGCGCAGTCCGGGCGCGTAGCCGGACAACTTAAATATGAAATTCTGTGAAAAATGCTAAGATTTGATATTAAAATGAGTAAATTTGACTCCGATCAATATTTTGGGTAAACGGACCCGGACCTGTGATTTGACGGTCCCGGAGGGTCCGTAGGAAAATATGGAACTTAGGCGTATGCCCGGAACCAAATTCCGAGATCCCAAGCCCGAGAAATGAATTTTTGAGTGATTTTGAAATTTATAAAGAAAAGTGAAATGGAAATGGGTTAGAATGTGTTGGTATCGGGCCCGTATTTTGGTTCTGGCGCCCGGTACAGGTCCTATATGTGGTTTACGATATTTCTGTGAATTTTGGTTGAAATTGGACGTGGTTTGACGTGTTTCGAACTTAAAACTCTAAATTTGAAAGTTTATGAAGTTTGAAGAAAAACTAGTGATTTTGAGGTTTGGTTCGTTGTTTTTGATGTTGTATTGGCTATTTGATCGCACAGTTAAGTTCGTAGGATGTTGTTGAGTTAGTGCATGTGATTTGCTAGGAGCCCCGAGGGCTCGGGAGTGTTTTGGAGGTGTCTCGGAGTGATTTTGAACTTAGGAAGATTGCTGGTTTTTGGCTTCAGCAGTTGCAGGTCCATTTTTTCTTTGCGTTTGCGACGCCTCTTCTGCGTTCGCGAAGCTTTAAGGTTTTCTTTCATCGAGTTTGCATCCATTCACTCGCGATCGCGTAGGGTTATTTGACACTGAGGACTTAGCCCTCTTTTCCTCTTCGCGTTCGCATACATTTGACCGCGTTCGCGTAGCCTTGCAGGTCTTCTTCATCGCGTTCGCGTGATGTCCCACGCGTTCGCGTAGGCCAATTTCTGGACCCCAGCCTTGTTACTCTTCGCGTTCGCGTTCATCCTTCCGCGAACGCGATGGTCTGTCAGGCCTACCCTTCGCGAACACGACCTCCCTTCCACGAACGCGAAGGGCAATGATGCCCAGTTATATATTTCAATTTCCAGAACAGTGTAGTACGGGTTTTTCATATGTTTTCACGAACTCTCTCTTCTCCAATGTCCTTAGGCATCCGTTGAATCCATCCTTCACCAAAAACTTCTTGGGTTAGTAAATTTTAACTCGTTTCCTTCATTTTTCATCTATATCTAATGAATTCCTAAGCCTAAAACATGCAAATAAGAGTACAAAATTGGGAATTTGGGTAGAGTAGGCCCTTTTGAATTTTCTTGATTTAGACCTCGTTTTGGGGTCGAATTTGAAAACAAATTATATATTCGGACTCGTGGGTGAATGGGTGACGTGGTTTTAGTCCGAGCCTTGTGTTTTGACCAAGCGGGCCCGGGGTCGAATTTCGTTATTTTGGAAGAATGCATGGAAAGGGGTAATTAGGCTATGAAATTGAATTATTGAATCCTTAATGATATACTTGAGTTGATTATGCCTAGATAATACCATTCCGGAGTTGAATTCTAAGGGAATGGCGGTGTTAGAGGGTTGATTGCTATATTTTGGACCCGAGGTAAGTGTTTGGTCTCTAACCTTAGTTTGAGGGAATAGGAGTTGAGTATTATTTGCTATTTGCTAATTGTCAAATACGATGTATAGGCATGGTGACAACTATCTATACATTGGTGTCTAGCATGACTGTGAGTCCCTATATTGTGAATATTCTGACTTTGTTGTAATTTCTATGCCTAATTGATGATTTCTATATGATGTAAAGGGCATGTGAAGGAATATGACATAATTACATTCTTTGGAGCATTGGCTCAAATTGTGAAACGAATAATGAAGAAATATGAGATATTACATCCTTTGGAGCATTGGTTTAAATTGTAAAACGAATGATGAAGGAATATGAGATATTACATCTTTTGGTGCATTGGCTCAAATTGTAAAAAGAATGATGAAGATATATGAGATAATTGAACCCTTTGGAGCATCGGCTCAAGTGATAGAATAAATTATGAAATGAAAGTGAAAGAAAGAGAAAGTGTTATTAAAATAAACCCTTGCCGAGCCATTGTTACTTTAGTGATTATCTCCCTTGCTGGGATGTTGAGATTACTGTTATTGTTCCCTTGCTAGGATTTAATTGTTTAATTGATGTTCCCTTCCCGGGATTTAATTGTTTAATTGATGTTCTCTTGCCGAGATTTCTATTTTTATTTTGTTTACTCCCTTGCCCTTGTTTGTGATTGTTGTTTGGTATTTACCAAAGCATTGAGTAGGGAGCATTATGAGAAAAATAGGCTTGAATTAGGTATGATTAAGATCACCTAATTGAAAAACAAAAATTAAAAAAAAAACTAAAAAATTGAAAAAAAAAGGAAGTTTTCTTTGGCTAGAAAATTTTAATTAAGTACTTAATCAAATTAATCATTGCTCAGTACTATGTATTTATTTCCATACGCTTCTGCCAGGTATTAATATGATTCCCTAGTTACTAATGATGTTTCTCTATCTTTGTGAATTGAGGCAAAATAAAGATTTTTAAAAGGATGAACCTGGTTCATCCATCCTGGTTTACATGAATGACAAAGTACATTCTCATCTCCATACATGTATTAATTCAAGTACAGTCATACATGAGCAGGAATCTGTCCATTTATAGTTCAAATTCATATTCTCGTACTTACCCAAATAATGAACCAGTTCCAAGAAGTCCCGTCTCAATTAATTAAGCCTAGTTTTAGAGGGAAAGTAACTGTCTAATCAATTCCAATCGCTGACAGTCCTTAATCGATTAGTATCCTATTTGGTTTAATAAACTTCTGTTGTAATCTCCCCAGCCACAAGTTATAAATAGGCCATCATTACCCATTGTGCATAAAGGAACAGTCGAACCTTGTTCAACTTACTCAACTAAAAATCCCTACTGTATTTTATTTCTTCTCTCTCTAACAAAATCAAAATCATGTCGTCTCCTCCATCAGCTTCTTCTGACTCATCCCCAAACGGAGATTATGATGGGGGAAACTATGAATCCGACTCAAACTCTCCTTCAGTTTATAGTTTCGAGTCTGCTAAAAAATCATCAACCCCAGAACACTCTACAATCCCTGAACCCATACCAAACCCTACCCCAGCCCCCAAAACCCGTCGTGTTAAGGTTCTTGCACACAAATATGTGGCTTCTGGTTCAAGAGCATAATTTTTTGGAAGAATTGTTACATGCTGAGGAAGGCTCCAAACCAGAATCATCCAATGATTCATTCAAATCAGCCAATGAAGACGAAGCACCTAGTTCATCAAGTGCTGAGAAAGGTAATACTGAAGTTACCTCTGATTTAAATTCTGCTGAAAATTGATTTGTGTTGGTAGGGTCTGTGGTAGATGTGGAAGTGTCAAGAAGTCAAAGAAAATTTGGGAAAGAGAAAAATCTTGAGAACGGGGGAGAAGTAGATGTGAGGGGATCCTGGGAGGATGGTATCACGCTTGCAATTTGTGGCCCCATTCTTGAAAATCTAGAAGAAGATGTCATGGTTTTAGGGGGAACTACTGAAGTTGAGGAAGCTGCTGATGGGTTGGAGAAGTTAATGAAGGGAATAGATGAACATGTTTCTTCTGGGGAAGAAACTTTGGCTGAAAGACTGAAGAAGCTGGGGGACTAATCACGCTCAACTATGTCTAATAAAAGACTAAGCGGGCATTGCAAATATAATCCAGGGTATTATGCCCAAAGTCGATCCCATAGGGAATTTACGTATCAAGCAAGCTGTTAGAATACTCAACTGTCACTTGATGTTATTTAAATTACTAACACTAAAGATTAAAACTAAAGATTAACTACGCTAAGGTGAAAACAATTGTAATAAAGATCTAAGGTTATGGTTTCCCACGCCGGTGAATTTACTTCTCGGATACTTCATATAGCTTGATTAGTTGTTTCTATCAATCATGAACACTCTATCTACCATAAATCTCTCTCAAGTAATTATGATAATTTATTAGATGCACTCTCTCAATTTACGCTAGCTAGATTGCATTACCGTTCACTTAGATTGCACCCGAAGTATCGTTATCTCTAATCCAACCTCTAAACCCTCGGTTATGACTTTCGTCTATACTCTGGGAGTGGTGTTGTTCAAACAATTACCTAAATATGCACTCTCTCTCAAGTAGATACATAATAAATAGGCACAGCTAATTGAGGGCCCTTCAATCAACTACAACAAGAACGTAGTTGAACAAATAGAGTTTAATCAACCAATCAAAGCTATATTAATATCACAATAAGTTTATTCCCCAACGGGTTC